>JBBPBX010024612.1:18335-39531 GCA_038048925.1 Garcialebias charrua
CTGGAAAGCACCTTGCATGGTAGTCTGCCGCCACCGGTTTATGAATGTGTGTAGCATTCAATATATGTGTAGCACTTTGAGATTTTCAGTAATGAAAAGTGCGTTATAAATTGAATAAATTATTATTATTATTATTATTATTATTATTGTATTGTTCTTGTAAGAACATTTTTTTTTAGCTTTCTTCTGGTGAATTTATTGTTCGTCTGTCGGGTCACTAGGTGGCGCTCCAAACTACTTTCCCAACAGCTTCAGTGCCCCTGAGTCTCAGCCTCGCTACCTGGAGTCCAGGTTCAAGGTTTCTCCTGATGTGGCTCGATACAACAGTGCAGATGACGACAACGTCACACAGGTAATGATGGAGTCTGTTGATGTGGTCCGCTTTGTTTCTTTGCAGAGCACAGTTAATGTTAGAACGTCTCACAAAATGGTTAAAGCAGCTTTGTCCGTTTATGTTTTATGCATGAACATACAGCCAACGATAAATGTAGGTGCTCAGGCAGACTTTAAATTAAAATTTGGACATTTTTAAGGATCACTGTACGGTAACTGAAGAGTGACCTGATCTTCACGTTAAATGTATTTTTGTCATGGATTTGCAGTTTGGTTGCTTTGAGAGCTCCAACTGTTCTTTCATGTTTCTAGTGTTGTGTATTTTAAAGGTCCACTACTTTTTAATCAACAGTCAAATAGTCATGGGTACTGAAGTCTTCATTCTGCAACGTTAACTTGCAGACTTGTTTCTTGAGGCTATTTCGCTGCCTTCCTTTTCCTTTGGTTTGAGGTTTTGTGGGGGTTTTCTCACCTACAGCTTTCAATCTTTCCGTCCTCTTTTTCAGTAGAAATTAAACAACTCCACTTCGTAGAAGGCCTCCCCGCCTCCTTGACTTGTAGTTATGTTTTTCACACCCTTGCTTTAGTGCATTGTGATAGTATTTTCTTGCATCGAGTTTGTAAGAGGATTTAAAATCTATGCTACACCTTATCAATGTATCAAAAAGGCGTTCAATATAAGATCAACTGGACTTTATTTGTAACAGAAAAACGTTTCGACTCCCATCCAGGAGGCTTTATCAATGTATCATTTAAAGTTTAGGATCAAACATGTTATTTGTTGTTAACAGTGCAGATGTCAATAGTTCAGAGGTAACATGCGAACAAATTATGCCAGTCAAGACTCAGACTGCACCACTTCTGTACTTCCCATAAAGTAAATGCATTCCTCACTTTCACGTGCACAGTACTGGGTCTTTCTGCCAGCACGGTACAAAACTCCTTTGACTTTTCTGATTGACTGCACGCAGCCCTCTCCCCTTGAGACATAATCCCAGTTCACACCATTTTGCTGAATGTGCTAACCAAAACTCCACTTCAGTTCAAATCACGTCCTCATTTTTTTGGAGAGAACTTCAGTCTGCATCCACATTTCCTGCAAACATGCTTCTTCTAACCCTCCTGGAACATTTCAAAAGCCCCCAGTATACGGTACGCACGTACTACGCAGAGGTACAAGCGTAGCCCCGCAAGGCATGTACTGTACGCGCAAAGCTCAAATTTTACGACCGCGTACGCAAATGCATTGTTGCACAATAAACTGCCCGGCGCCGGACTGTTTTGTATGTGACACAAATATATTAAATTCCCCTTCTTCATCCCTGATCTGGCCTTTTCTTTTGTTTTTTTGCCAAAAGGCAGTGATCTTCTCCTCCTCCGTTGACTCCATGACTGAAATGATGAGAAATGAACAAATTTGTCACGAGCAAATTAAACTCTGGTCCAGTGTGGCTGCGGGAGGTTCTGGAGATTTCCTGTTGTGCTGGTCTGATGTGTGGGCTGCAGGACCAGCGCTCCCTGTTTTTTATTTTTTAGAACTTTTTAATAACATATAAACACAGAACACCGCTGTGGCTAGAGCTGCTAGCTCGCACCTTTTTTCTCTTCCCGACTGCGCTGCAGCTGCTCAAATGACGTCAAGAATTTGCTGCAAAAACGCGAGAATGTACGTGAGAACGTACGCTGAGCTGTGGGGGTGAACTGTGTGCGTACAGTACGCGCATATGGACACTCGTACGGACATACGCAGAGCTATACTGGGGGCTAAACGCTTATTTTTTTTGTATAGTACTACATAGTTTTGCCTGAAAGAGTGTACTTCAGGATAGGGGTGGACGATATGGCTCAAAAATTATATTGTGATATTTCAGAGCATTATCATGATAACGATAAATTTTGTGATATAACAAAAGTAATAATAATAATAATAAAAACAGAAATCAAATTTATTTATTTGACAAAATTAACTTAACATTTTGCTTTGCAGTATCATATAAATTTTTTAAAAACAACAAGGGGTAATTTTACTAAAATTACTTTATTTAGTAAAGTATTCAGTCTCCAAGTCTTCTAATCAGCTACTGCTGTCGGTCCCTAGAACCCATTTTAAAACCCGTGGTGATAGAGCATTTCAGGTGGTGGCACCGAGGCTCTGGAACGCTCTCCCTCTAACAATGCGCGGCTCCGAGTCGACTGATGCATTTAAGAGAAGTCTTAAGACTTATCTTTTTAAACAGGCTTATGGTTAATTGTACTTATCGATTTTAGAGTTTATCATGTGTAACCTTTTTGTACAGCATGTTTTAAGAGTGTATAATTTTATTATGATTTTATTATGTGTATTTCTTTTGTAAAGCACTTTGTGATTTTATATCTGTAAAAGGTGCTATATAAATAAAGTTTACTTACTTACAAGTATAAAAATAAAAATGATCTGACTGAAAAAGTCTGCGCAAAATATAGATCAACAAAACACCACAAAAACTAAAGTGCAGGTGCAGTTTCCCAAAACAACTAAATAAAATGAAGCTTAAGATCTGATTTCGGACAAAAGACGAAATGTTTCTACAATTTTTTTTGTTTTGTTTTTTGAATGTCCAGAGGACCAGACTTAGCTTTTTTTAGATTTTTCTACCTGGATTATTGAGCATGCATCAGGGTATTAAGATCTGATGAGCATAAATGTAACCTACAACAAAATATATGTTGCCTTTAAATGAGCTATAACTTCCAGAACTTGTAACAAGGTGATCAGCTGACCCTGAAGCTTGTTGGTGTTTCAGCTTCATCTATTCGTGCAGGAATGATTCATTTCTCTGACTGATCTGTCTCTGATCACCTGCCTCGGTCCGTGGACCGACTGTGGAACTCAAAACAATTGAGCCGCGCGTGTTTGTACCGACAGTTTAGAGCGAGGGGAGACGCAGCACCCGCTGCACAGTGGGGGGACGAGCTGTCTGTACCTGCAGTTTAGTGCTGAATGGAGAGAAGCTGAGACGCGCTTGTTTGTTTTTAGCTTTTTAGCTAGCGTTACACCAGTACAGACAGATGGAGGGGGGGTGCACAGTCAGGTTTGGTCGTTTGAAGTGCTCGGTTGTTAAGTGGGCGAGGCGTCCTGACATATTACGTCATGAAATTAGCATATCATGATATAACTTTTTTGCCCGGGCAAGCTTTTTTTTTTACCGGTATTACCGGGAACGATATATGGCCCAGCTCTACTTCAGGACCTTATCCGACTTGGTGAGAGTTTGAAACACTGTTTTGACACATTTCTCCACGTTTGATTCCAGGTTCGTGCCTTCTACACCCAAGTGCTGAATGAGGAGGAGCGTCTAAGGCTGTGCCAGAACTTGGCGGGTTCCCTGAAGGGAGCTCAGCTCTTCATCCAGAAACGGATGGTGAGTCCTCGTCGTGTTTCCCCATGATGCGTGAACGCCACATCTCGACTCCTTCCCGGCTTTATGAAGTGTTTCTTTATGTACAAGGACAAGATTTTTACATTAATAAAAAAAAAAAAAGTTTTCTATTTGCATGCTTGTTGTTTAAAATATTTAGCTGTTTTGAACTACAGTAGTTTCATTCTGTTAACCACAGGATGTTGCACATCTCACAAAACTGTAGTGTGGTTCTGTGGCTGTTGTTTTGGACTGAGCAGAACTATTTGTTCATTTCAAAGTTTGATGGAACAAATGTGGCAGATCAACTTTAAAACTGATTCACGTGGTAACATGTGTAGCATCCAAATTTACACCTGTAAACACAGCGTGCTGCGCAAGAATATTTCAAGAACAAACAGATAAAACTGTTGAGCGTGAGCTCGCACACACGTCAGAGTTTATTATGGGTTTTTTAATTAGTTAAATAGTGACATTTGGTGCCAGTTTGAGGAGTTTGTGAAATAACCTGTTCTTTCATAACCAACTCTTTCATAACTTTTTCTGGGCTTGGAAATTGGCAAAGAAACTTTATATAAAGAGCAGACTTGACTTAGATGTATACACTGTAGTTTACAATTGGTAATGGACTTTTTTTTTGGATTCATTGAGTTTTCCTAGATTCAAATACACAAGATTTTAATTTATGAGAAATATTTGTTTTTAAAAATATCACACAGGTCAGTCTATCCTAATGTTGGCAGCTGCATAAAGAACCAAGAAAAAACAAAGCTGTTGACATTTAGATGGCTAAGTGATGGCTCTAAATCTGAAAACTGGACTGCTGCCTCCTCAGTAACAGACGGTGATTTCACCGCCTGCTCACTGAGATTTTATTTTTTTCCTTTGGAGACATTCGACACATCAGTGCCTGATAGTCACATGAGTGATTTCAGTGTCTGTGGTGGGAAAGACGCAGCCTCTCAGAGGCTCCATTTTAATTCATATGTAAAGTACAGACCTTAAACTACACACTGGTTTTTAAATCGTATTTATGAGTCGAGTAAAATCAGAGTTATGATCAATAATCCACGCCACATCTTTTTACATAGCTCCATCACACAGTGTGAAATATTTCATTTCCTTTATTTCTTGTAATTTCTTAAATAATGAAAAACAGAGTTTCAGAAACTGAGAATATTGTGAAGAGGTTCAGTATATAACTCCTGGTGTCAATCAGCTGATTGACTCCTGGAAATGAGCTGCAAATGTCTCGTTCTTTGAGTCCAGCCACTCCTGAACCAGAGACATCATGAGCGTCTTACCTGCTGAAGAGACAAAGAACTGGACTGTCTCTCAGTGGTCCAATGTCCTCTTTTCAATTTAAATAAACTCTGCATGTCCATTGGAGATCAAGGTCCTGGAGTCTGGAGGAAGAGTGGAGGTCCAGAATCCACGTTGTTGAAGTCCACAGTAGGGGTGGGCGATATTACCAAAAAATGATATCACGATATATTTTTTGAAATACCCCGATAACGATATCAGACGATATTTCACATTTTCTCCTTTTATTGAATCAACCAAACAAATGTGTAATTTCAAAATGACTTTTCATAAACAGTCACCAGAATACAAAAAAATATATTCATATTTAACAAGCAAAAATATATATACCGCACCAGCCGCCACTGAGGTGTGCGGTAATGACTATTCTAACACTTTAACACATTTTAAAAGAGCATACAGTAAATAAAAATAATAATTTCTTACTTTAAGCGGCAGCTTCTGTCATCAGTTTGCCTGTTAGCTCCAGCTGTTAGCTCCAGCTGTTAGCTCCAGTTGTTAGCACCGCTGCGTTACGTCTGAGCTTCGCAGCTTTCTGTAGCACCACGCAGTTTAAACCCTTTACAGCAGTGTTCCCCAAACCACGGCCCGCGGGCCGCATCCGGCCCGCCCCCACCTTTGGTCCGGCCCCCAGAAAAAAAAAAAATTTTTTTTTTTTTTTTTTTTTTTTTTTTACAAATGAATACATGTACAGTACTGTACGGTCACCAAGTACTTAGCCTATCCTAACACAGTTTTTAAAAATGAAGGAGTAAGTTGAATTGTCTCCCTTTCACATAAAGCTGCGGTACACAGTAAACATGGATGGAAAACTAGCAAACAAGCAAACAAAAACGTATTATTTTCACACAGAGTGGGAGGAGGAGTATTTTTTGTTACATACTAAAATAACAAAAGTAATAAAAGTTACACACTGAAAGCTTTTTTGAACAAGTGGAAATAAAAAGGCAATGGAAATAAAAAATGCTACATATTAAAATACCAAAAGTAATAAAAGTTACACACTGAAAGCTTTTTTGAACAAGTGGAAATAAAAAGGCAATGGAAATAAAAAATGCTACATATTAAAATACCAAAAGTAATAAAAGTTACACACTGAAAGCTTTTTTGAACAACCTCCAGCAGGTGTTGACTGACAGAGCTTAACTGGCAGAACTTATGAGACCCTGGCCGCCTCCTCTCAGTGTCAGAAGTGCCACTAAGGTAGAGACACATTTATTTTATACAGAGCAGCTGCCTAGTTTTGATATTTAGGTTTTATTGAGGTTTGAAATAGTTGTTGGAGATTTGTAAATCTGCACCTTTGTAAGTCACTTTTTGTAAATAGTTAGTGTAAATGAGGGAGTTTTATATTGTTCAGTTCATTGTTTATTCGTTTCTTTAAAAAATATGGTGTGCTTTTCAAATATTGCGTCCTTTTACTTTGATAAAATACTTTAATTAAATAAAACTAGCAACACATTACGTTCTGTTTTATTTACTTTAAAGAAGTGAGGAGTAGGGAGATGAAAAATTTTGTTTTTTGATACTGAGACTGGACGAGTAGCTCTCGGCAAACTGCCGACTTCAAAAGTAGCTCTTGGTTCAAAAAAGGTTGGGCACCCCTGATTTAGGCACTCCTGCAATCGTCACACTTTTTCCTGTTAAAAACTGACTCCGGCCCCCCACCAGAGAAGGGAAAAGTTATGTGGCCCTCACAGGAAAAAGTTTGGGGACCACTGCTTTACAGGAAGGACTGTTAGTATCCTAACTTCATACAGTTGGAGACAGAAAAAGTTTTAATAACTTACCGCCGCCGCAGTCTGTGCGCGCCGCCGCCTTCAGCTGTTAGCATTTAGCCCCCGAACCCGCAGCTCCGGGCAGTCCGGTTTAGCTGCACGCACCTCCTAAAAGGTTGTCGGCTTTATTATTCCAAGTTAGCTCGTTGTCCCCCGATGTCTTCGGCTTCCAGTCCGACATCGAGGCGAGCTCCAGGGACCTCTGATCGCACAAAGCCGGCTGCCCGGTGAAGCTACGAGATGCAACTATGAGGCTAATGCTAGCTCGTTCCTCCTCCTCGCGGTGTGCGCGCGCATGCGTATTAACAAAATGTAGGGCATCTCCACATGAAGGCAGTCTCCACGGAACACCGGCTGCTGTCTGCTGCTTCACGCGGTCCGCGTTCCTCCACAAAACCACCGTTATCGCAAAGTGACGCAGTCAAATGACGTCATCATAGGATGCCGCGATATAATTTTTTTCACCGGTGTCAAAAAATCCACCGGTATTATCGTAAACGAGACGATATGGCCCACCCCTAGTCCACAGTCAGTGATGGTTTGAGTCCATGTCCTCTGCTGGTGCTGGTCCACTGGGTTTTCTGAAGTCCACAGTCCACGCAGCATCTAGGACATTTTAGAGCTCTTCATGCTTCCTGCTGCTGACAAGCTTCATGGAGATGCTGAATTAATTTTACAGCAGGACTCGGCTCCTGCCCACACTGACAAACGTACCAACATCTGGCTGAAAAACATTCTAATGATCTGAGACACTGGACCTTTGTTTTTCATGATCTGTAAGTTATAATCATAAAACTACAAGAAATAAAGGCTGAAATGTTTCACTCTACGTGTGATGGATCTATTTAATGCAGGAGTTTCTGACTAAATACTCATGTTTCTCTCGATCTTATTCTTTTTTAGCACCTGAATTTGCAAGTGTAGAGTTTTGTCACCTTCTCATCCTTGTTGGAACATAAAGCTTTTTGTGGTTTCATGAGATCAGAAGCTCTGCTTCCTGCAGAAAAGTACCTGCCCACGTTAAACCCTGTGGTCACTTTGTGCTGCTTTGCTCCAACTTTCATTCTGTGTGAACTTGTAGATCCTCTAGAACGTTTTATTTTATAAGAATTTTTTTTATTGAGCTTCCACAGTCTTCAGGTCATGGATTCCTCAATAAAGTGCACTGTGCTTTATTTATTTGATGTTTCACTGATTTATTGTCATGCAGGTGGAGACTCTAAATGCTGTCCATCCAGACTACGGGAACAGAGTTCAAGCCCTCCTCGACAAATATAACGCAGAAGCTAAGAAGGTAAAAAATATAAAAATTCAAAACATTACATCATAAGCTGGGCTCTTGTTTTGTCGCCTGAGGGCTCAGTTTGTCCAAATGAACATTTTAAACCTGTGCAAGAATTTCAAGTTGATTTTTAATTTTGGTTAAAAATGGTTTCTTTAAATGTTCTGACATTTGTTTATCCAGCGCACTTCAGTATTTGTAGGTGGCTCTTTGAATGACCTCAGTGGAAAAATAAAGTTCTGATGGTCTGATGAGCTCCTGGCTAGTCCCAAACAGGGCGAGACCAAAGAGGACTGCTGCCATCTTTAACCACCTCCATCCTCATGTAGTAGTGGTTCCTTAAATAAATGTTTCTATAGATTTAATCCATTGCAGACATTTTCACATCCAGTATTTTTCAAGTTTATTTTTAAGTGCAGTTCGTGGTTTCAGAACCATCATCC
Organism: Garcialebias charrua; assembly: GCA_038048925.1. Taxonomy (NCBI): domain Eukaryota; kingdom Metazoa; phylum Chordata; class Actinopteri; order Cyprinodontiformes; family Rivulidae; genus Garcialebias; species Garcialebias charrua. The sequence goes on from JBBPBX010024612.1 coordinate 26,893, forward strand.
ATCCTGACGGAAGCTGGTGATGGATGAACCCAAGTGCAGACATACGCTCTGGAACTTTGAGGGTAAACTAATAACATTTATTAAAGAAGCAGCAAAAGAGGCAGCAAAACCTATGTGCGTGGATGGATGAGGCGACACGGGGAACACAGGAACAAGGAACCATACCAGACAATGAAGAAGACCGAGACGCAGCCTTAAATAGGAACGTTCATGACAACACCTGGGAAGGACAACTGGTGGCGGAGGCAGGAGCTCCATTACACGAGGAAGAAACGCTGAGGAGCAGGAATGAACAAGAGGGAGACACTAGAAGACACAGATCCTCACACATCCTGTTCTGGACTCAGGTCTCAGGGCAGCATCTTGAGCAGAGGTCCAGACATCTCTCTCCACAGCCTCTTCACCTCTTCTGGGAGGACTCCAAGGTGTTCCCAGGACAACCCAGAGGTCTTGGGTCTTCCCTGGGGTCTCCTCCCAGTTGAAAATGTCCAAAAAACCTCTGTCCAGGTGCTCTCCTTACCAGATGCCCGAACCACCTCATCCAGCTTCACTCAGAGGAGCAAAGACTGTACGCCAAGTATCTCCAAATTAACTGAACTTCTCACCCTGAGTCCAGTGACCCTGTGGGGAAATAAATTAAAAGGCTTGTGTCTGTGATTTCATTCTTTCAATCTGTGCCCAGAGTTTAGACCATAGGTGAGCATCAGCTCAGCACACTCTTCACCCCTATGGACCGGCACAGAGTCCACAATACTGCCAGAGCTGCACTGATCTGTTGGTTTCTGGCTCCGTTCTTCCCTCAAACATGAACAAAACAAAGTATCTCTGTTTGTGAAATACAAAACTGTGAGTGGCCTAAAGGTTTCTACATCTGCATGAATGATCTGGGACTAGCCCTTAGCTCATCGTTCCTCCACAAATTAAATTTTTTTTTCAAACTAAGGTTATTCAAAAAGCTATCTACAGCAGGTGAGATATTAACTGTTGAATATCTTTACACTATAAAGTCTTTCACTTTGATTATAATACCCAAATATAAACATGGAAAAAATGTATGCTTGGAAATCATTGACTGAAAAGCAGAGATCTAAAGTATTTACCTCCAACTGTAACTCCAGCAGTTTTTACCTTGATCTTTGAAATGTCTGATCTCATGTCTGTTTGTCTCAGAGCACAAACGTCCACGTCTTCAGCCGTCCAGGAGCCTCCAAGATGTGAGGCCTTGAAGCTCCAGGCACGTCCCAGCTGAGAGCAGAGGAGCTCACATGTTTTCATCTGAACAAGATCAAGACCAACCTGCTAAACATTGTGACAGACGAGGCTGAAATGGTGTCCATGTTGATTTTGGTCAGTTCTAAACAGCTGTTTGAAAAGCAGGTACATTTATCTGCATTATAATCTTGTGAGACTAATCTGTTTTGATTAAACTGCAGTTTAAAAAAATGTCTCAAATTTAACAACTATATCCTGTCAATCATCAGTATTTTGATTTGATTGAATTAACAGCTGTGAATGGTTCCGTGTGTGACCGTTCCACTATGTTGTGATACTTCTTTCATTTTGCCTCCAAAAATATAAATGTTAGTGTAGTATTTGTTTAAACAAAATGTGTATTTACACACCTGTCTTGATTATTATTATTTTTTTTTTTTACTGGACGTTAATGTTAGAGACGGGCCTTCTGATTTCTACGTAAGATTTAGGGCCACAATGCAATAATTTTTTTCACAGTTCTGAGGAAAAAATAAATTGAACCATGGCCCTAATCCTCTTCCGTCCATAGATTTCCGTGAGGGCAATAACTGGTTTATTTTTACCTGTTCTTGACAGAATCACTGACAGCTGAACAATGTGACTATAAAAATGAACTGTAATTTCTAATAAAAATACTTCAATTCATTTTTTTTTGTTATTTCTTTGTACATCTAGGGGTATAATTTAAACAGCAGCTCAAATAATCTTTTGTGCTTTTCTTGGTACAATGTCTCTGCTTTTGGTTTCTGTTTGTTCAAAACTTTGTAGAGTTGTAACCTAAAGTAAGTGTAACACATAATGATTTGATTTGAGGGTGTAGTATCTGATCACCTACAGACTGGGTTGCCACGTCAAAATCCAGTCCAGAAAAACACTCATCTTAAAAACATTCACTATTCAAATCCCTCAGTGATTTGGGATCGACTTGCCTCTCTATAATAGCTCAAGCTGTAAATGATCATGTCAGTTACGTTCTGGAACGGTCAGCCACATAAACCTTTGTGGTTTCATGTGATCAGACTCTGCTTCCTGCTAAAACAAGTGCCTGCCTAAACTAAAAAATGGTACACCAATGTCCCGTCACTGGGCGATTTAAAGAGTGGGTGTATTACTGTAGTAGTTTTAGAGATGTTTTTCTGGACTGGAATTGAACAGGGATTGCAGGTAAACCTTCATGTTTTTGGTTCAAGATATTCAAGCAGGTAAGAGATGCACTGTAAAAGAAGAAGGGTAGTTTTTTTTTTTTTTTTTTGGAACAGATCCTGGCGAGTGGAGGGAGCAATTTTTTTCCGCCACTAGGCCCAATGGTGGAGCCGGGCAGTGGCCTTGGTTACCATCGATTAACCCCAGTCCATCCATCCATCCATTTTCTTCCGCTTATCCGGGGTCGGGTCGCGGGGGTAGCAGCCTAAGTAAGGAGGCCCAGACTTCCCTCTCCCCAGCCACTTGGAGCAGCTCCTCTGGGGGAATCCCAAGGCGTTCCCAGGCCAGCCGAGAAACATAGTCCCTCCAGCGTGTCCTGGGTCTTCCTCTGGGTCTCCTCCCGGTGGGACATGCCCGGAACACCTCACCAGGGAGGCGTCCAGGAGGCATCCTAACCAGATGCCCGAGCCACCTCAACTGGCTCCTCTCGATGTGGAGAAGCAGCGGCTCTACTCCGAGTCCCTCCCGGATGACTGAGCTTCTCACCCTATCTCTAAGGGAGAGTCCAGACACCCTGCGGAGAAAACTCATTTCAGCCGCTTGTATCCGAGATCTCGTTCTTTCGGTCACAACCCAAAGCTCATGACCATAGATGAGGGTGGGAACGTAGATCGATCGGTAAATTGAGAGTACTCTGATGCATGCTCAATAATCCAGGTAGAAAAATCTAAAAAAGGTAAGTCTGGTCCTCTGGACATTCAAAAAATAAAACAAAACAAAATTGAGAGCTTTGCCTTTTGACTCAGCTCTCTCTTCACCACGACGTCCCTATCCGTCTATCGATTTCACGCTCCAGTTTTCCCCCATTCGTGAACAAGACCCCGAGATACTTAAACTCCTCCACTTGGGCAGGACCTCCTCCCCGACCCGGAGAGGGCATGCTACCCTTTTCCGGCTCAAGAACATGGCCTCGGATTTGGAGGAACTGATCCTCATCCCGGCCGCATCACACTCGGCTGCAAACCGCTCCAGTGAAAGCTGTAAATCACGAACTGATGAAGCCAATAGGACCACATCATCTGCAAAAAACAGAGAAGCGATTCTAAGGTCACCAAAACGGATCCTCTCAACACCTTGGCTGCGCCTAGAAATTCTGTCCATAAAAGTTATAAACAGAATCGGTGACAAAGGGCAACCTTGGCGGAGTCCAACTCTCACCGGAAACGAGCCTGACTTACTGCCGGCAATGCGGACCAAGCTCTGACACCGGTCGTACAGGGACCTAACAGCCCATATCAAAGGGCCTGGTACCCCATACTCCCGGAGTACCCCCCACAGAACCCCCCGAGGGACGCGGTCGAATGCCTTCTCCAAGTCCACAAAGCACATGTAAACTGGTTGGGCAAACTCCCACGCACCCTCCAGGACCCTGTGAGGGTGTAGAGCTGGTCCAGTGTTCCACGACCAGGACGAAAACCACACTGCTCCTCCTGAATCCGAGGTTCGACTATCCGACGGACCCTCCTCTCCAGAACCCCTGAATAGACCTTACCAGGGAGGCTTAAGAGTGTGATCCCCCTATAGTTGGAACACACCCTACGTCCCCCTTTTTGAATAGGGGAACCACCACCCCAGTCTGCCAATCCAAGGGAACTGCCCCCAATGTCCACGCGATATTGCAGAGTCGCGTAAGCCAACACAACCCCACAACATCCAGAGCCCTAAGGAACTCAGGGCGAATCTCATCCACCCCTGGAGCCCTGCCACCGCGGAGCTTTTTAACCACCTCGGTGACCTCAGCACCAGAGATTGGAGAGCCCGACCCAAAGTCCCCAGGCTCCGCTTCCTCAGTGGAAGACGTGCCAGTAGGATTGAGGAGGTCTTCGAAGTATTCCGCCCACCGACTCACAACATCCCGAGTTGAGGTCAACAGCACGCCATCCCCACCATAAATGGTGTTGGTCGCATACCGCTTTCCCCCCCTGAGACGCCGGATGGTGGACCAGAATCGCCTCGAAGCCGTACGGAAGTCATTCTCCATGGCCTCTCCGAACTCCTCCCACGCCCGAGTTTTTGCCTCAGCAACCACCCGAGCCGCATGCCGCTTGGACTGCCGGTACCTATCAGCTGCTTCCGGGGTCCCACAGGCCAAAAAGGCCCAATAGGACTCCTTCTTCAGCCTGACAGCATCCCTCACCGCCGGTGTCCACCACCGGGTTCGAGGGTTGCCACCACGACAGGCACCAACAACCTTGCGGCCACAGCTCCGATAAGCTGCCTCGACAATAGAGGCGCGGAACATGGCCCACTCGGACTCAATGTCCCCCGACTCCCTCGGAACGTGTTCAAAGCTCTCCCGGAGGTGGGAGTTAAAGCTCCGTCTTACGGGAGACTCTGCCAGACGTTCCCAGGTCTGACCGGCATCCTCCCCCACCATCGGAGCCAACTCACCACCAGGTAGTGGTCAGTTGACAGCTCCGCCCCTCTCTTCACCCGAGTGTCCAAGACATGCGGCCGCAGATCAGATGAGACGACAACAAAGTCGATCATCGAACTGCGACCTAGGGTGTCCTGGTGCCAAGAGCACATATGGACACCCTTATGCCTGAACATGGTGTTCGTTATGGACAATCCATGACGAGCACAGAAGTCCAACAACAGAACACCACTCGGGTTCAGATCAGGGGGGCCGTTCCTCCCAACCACACCCCTCCAGGTCTCACTGTCATTGCCCACGTGAGCGTTGAAGTCCCCCAGCAGAACAAGGGAGTCCCCAGGAGGCGCACCTCCAATACCCCCTCCAAGGACTCCAAAAAGGGTGGGTAATCTGCGCTGCCGTTCGGCGCATAGGCACAAACAACAGTCAGAGCCCGTCCCCCCACACGTAGGCGAAGGGAGGCTACCCTCTCGTTCACCGGGGTGAACCCCAACGTACAGGCACCAAGATGGGGGGCAACAAGTATGCCCACTCCTGCTCGGCGCCTCTCACCAGGGGCAACTCCAGAGTGGAAGAGTGTCCAACCCCTCTCAAGGAAACTGGTTCCAGAGCCAGAGCCATGCGTTGAGGTGAGTCCGACTATTTCTAGCCGGAACCTCTCAACCTCACACACTAGCTCAGGCTCCTTCCCCACCAGAGAGGTGACATTCCATGTCCCAATGGCCAGCTTCTGTAGCCGAGGATCAGACCGCCAGGGTCCCCGCCCTCGGCCACCACCCATCCACATTGCACCCGACCCCTTTGGCCCCTCCCACAGGTGGTGAGCCCATGGGAAGGGGGACCCACGTCTCCTCTTCGGGCTGTGCCCGGCCGAGCTCCATGGGTAAAAGCCCGGCCACCAGGCGCTCGCCAACGTGCTCCACCTCCGGGCCTGGCTCCAGAGTGGGACCCCGGTGACCCGCGTCCGGGCGAGGGAACATTGTTTCCATTAACCCCAGTCATTTGAGGAAACTGCTTTCTATTTTATATTGCTTAAGTATAGTTTTCTTGAATGATTGTGGTAGTCAGTTGACATTGAAACATGGGGGTGGCCTTGGATTTGTCGAGGCAACCCAATTTTTATATTGAACTTTCTTGCGCTCCTTGAATTGCCACCTTATCGTGGTGGGTGGAGGAGTTTGTGCGTCTGAATGATCCTAGGAGCTATGTTGGTAGGGTCTCCCAAAGCAGATTGGTTCTAGGTGACAGGCCAGACAACGAGTGATTCAGAAGACTTATATGGACCATAACAAACAAGGAGCTCAGTGTCTCTTGCCTGGACGTAGGTTACCGGGGTCCCACCCTGGAGCCAGGCCTGGGAGAGGGGCTTGTTGGCAATTGCCTGGTGATTGGGTCTCTATACCCATGGGGCCCGGTTGGGCTTAGCTCAAAGAAGAAACATGAGTTTGCCTTCATGTGGGCCCAGTACCTGCAGGAGGGGCCATCAGTCTCGTGCATGATGCTATGGGCAGTGGCCAAAGGCGGGGGCCTTGGCAATCTGACCCTGGTTTACCAAAGCTGGATCTTGGGGCATGGAACGTGACCTCTCTGGTGGGGAAGGAGCCTGAGCTTGTGCGTGAGGTTGAGAGGTACTGACTAGATATAGTTGGAATCACCTCAATGGGCTCTGGAACCAATCTCTTTGAGAGGGGCTGGACCTTATTCCACTCTGGAGTTGCTCACGGTGGGAGGTGCCGAGCTGGTGTGGGTCTTAGCCTCCGACTTGGTGCCTGAATGTTGGAGTTTTCCCCGTAGATGAGAAGGTGTCTTCCCTGCGCCTAAGGATGGGGAGACGAGCTCTGACTGTTATGCTTACGCGTCACACAGCAGTTCAGAGTATCTGGCTTTCTTGGAGTTCTTAGTGGGGTGCTGAAAGGTGCGCTAGCTGGGAACTCCTTTATTCTGCTGGAGGACTTCAATGCCCATGTGGGTAATGACAGTGTGACCTGGAGGGACGTGACTGGGAGGAATGGCCTCTCTGATCTGAACCCGAGTGGTGTTCTGTTGTTGGACTTCTGTTCTAGTCATACAAAGTAGTCTGTCCATCACACACACCATGTTTGAACATCAGGGTGTCCATAAGTGCACTTGGCACCAGGATGCCCTAGGTTGTAGATCGATGATTGACTTCAGAGTCGTGTCATCAGATTTGCGGCCATTCGTTTTGGACACTCGGGTGAAGAGCGGAGCTAAGCTGTCAACTGATCACCACCTGGTAGTGAGCTGGATCAGATGGGGAGGAATGATGCTGGACAGATGCAGTAGACCCAAACATCCAGCAAGGGTTTGCTGGGAACGCCTGGCAGAAGAATCCATCAGCGAGATCTTGAACTCACACCTCCGGGAGAGCTTTAAACGCATCCCAGCTGCAAGGGACATTGAGTCCAAGTGGGCCATGCTCTGCACCTCGATTGTTGAAGTAGCTGCCTTGAGCTGTAACTGCAAGGTTGTTTGTGCTTCGCTCGGTGGACATCCTCAAACTCAGTGGTGGAGAGGACACCTCGGTTGGGCTGTCAAGCTGAAGGAGTCCTATCGAGCCTTGTTGGCTGGTGGGACTCCAGAGGCAGCTGAGGATTACCGGAGGGCTAAGCCGCAGCCTTAAATGGCTGTTGCTGAGGCAAATGCTCAGATGTGGGAGAAGTTCAGTGAGGCCTTGGATAAAGACCCACTGTCGACTGAGGAGTTTCTGGCAAACCATCAGGCAGCTGAGGAGGGAAAGCAGCTCTTCACTAACACTGTGCTCAGAGAAGGTGGGATACTGCTAACCTCAACTAGTGGTGTTTTCAGGAGGTGGAAGGAATACTTCTCGAACCTTCTCAATCCCACCATGGAGGAAGCTGAGTCGAGGGACTTTGATGTTGGTCTGTCGCTGACCGCGTGGCTGAGGTTGCAGAGGTAGTTAAGTCTCTGTGGCAACAGGGTTCCAGGGGTGGATGAGATTCACCCTGATTTCCTGAAGGCTCTGGATGTTGTTGGGCAGTCTTGGTTGACACGCCTTTGATACACTGCATGGACATCGGGGACAGGGCCACTGGATTGGCAGACTCGGGTCCACTCTTCAAAAAAAGGGACTGGAAGGTATGCTCCAATTATAGGGATGTCTCTAACCTCCCTGGTAAGGTCTATTTAATGTGTAGTCGGGGCAGCTTGTCCCAGAAGTACGGCGTTGCGCACTCTTCCTTTTGCCCATATATGGAAGAGGCTGTGATAGAGCGCAGCTGGGAAGACCGGTAATCAGCATTTACATTTAAAAGTAGATAGATCGACTTCCGCTTCCGGCATGCCCGAGTAGAGACGCTTAAAACCTGCGCTCCGACCGAAACAATATTTAATCTACCTGCTGTAAAAATATAATTCCACCTAACTATCCAGAAAACACTTACAATGACTTCCGCACAAAAATTTACAAGAAGGGAAGCGAAGGGGGCGAAAGGCGAAGAGACGAAGACGACGCAAAAACAGCTAACGCTGGACGCTAGCTTAGCTCAAGATGGCAACGAAGGTGGGATGCTAATGCTAACAGAGCTCCGCAAATTCAGAGAAGAGTCGAGAATGACACAACGAGACATTTTGGATTCTCAAACACGGATGGAGGCGTCAATCGGAGAAATAAAAAAGAAAATCGACACATTGGAGAAGAGGCTGAATGAAGCGGAGGAAAGAGTGAGTAATACCGAAGACCGAGGCATGAAACAAGAAAAAGTGTTAGCTTACTTACTGAAAAAAGATGCCAGATTAACTGCCAAACAAGATGATATGGAGAACAGATTGCGCAGGAATAATATAAGAATATATGGAATAAAAGAAGACTCAGAAGGAAAAGAGATGATTCCATTCATCACAGAACTTTTCAAAGCTGCGCTAAAGCTGCCTGAAGGCATGAACATTTGCATGGAGAGGGCTCACAGAGCTTTAGCCCCGAAGCCAAAACCAACAGCACCTCCGAGATCCATAATAGTTCGCTTTTTGGATTTCAGTGTTAAACAAATGGTGCTACAGCAGGCGTGGAAACGAGATGTGGAATTTCGGGGTAACAAAGTCTATTTTGACCAAGACTACTCCCCAGAAGTGCAAAGAAAACGAAAACAAGTGCGTGAAGTGATTAAAAAGCTGAAGGAGCACAACATTAAGGCACAATCACCATATCCAGCTCAACTTAGACTATTCCTGGAGAACGGTGTTAAGACCTTCCCATCTTTACTGGATGCCCAACCTACACTAAGGGAACTTGGAATCCATGTGGAGGTGGATGATCGAGACATCTTGGAGAGAGAGCTGCTACGTGATGGATGGCAGACCCAGGGGAGACGTGAGAAGGATGAGCAAAACCTGAGCGCCAGGGACATCAGAGACATTATAAGCTCTGTGGATCAACACAAGGAGGGCTGAGACGGCGTCGTACACCGGATTCTGCCCCCAGTTAAGCTGACATTTCAATTAAAAGTGGAAAATGAGAATATAAATAAGGACAAGCAGGTAGTACAGGTGTTAATATTTCTAAAATATCGGTCTACACGTATGGGGTGAGTACTTTTTCTTTATTTGGGCTTTTAAGGCAGCAAAAAGTTGGAGAATATGTGGACTGCTGCTTACACTCTAAGTGTACCCCTCCCAGGGAGATCACCCTCCCTGTCCATTTTACATCAGGAATGTGCTGCCCGTACTATCCAAATGGGTAGCACATGGAATAACTGGAAGTTCTACAAAGATGTATATGTTTTCTTGTTCATTTTGTTCAATGTTTTTCGGCGAGCAGATTTTGAATGTTAAACATGTTTGTGAAGATATCAACCTAATATTGAAGGGAAGTAAAATAACTCTTGTTCTCACATAAGTATGACAACTTTGAAAATAATTTCTTATAACATTAACGGTCTAAATCACCCTATTAAGAGAAAAAAGACTCTAACTCAGTTAAAAAAACTGAATTGTACAATTGGGCTTTTGCAAGAAACTCATTTAAATGAGGCAGAACATGCTAAATTAAAGAGAGAATGGGTGGGACAAATATTCAGTGCATCATATGAAAACTATAAAAAAAGGGGAGTAGCCATACTGTGTCATAAATCTTTATGCTTTGTAGCAGAAAATGTACTCAAAGATAAAGAAGGTCGCTGGATACTGGTTGTTGGTTCGATTGGAGGAACTACTTTAACAATTATGAATGTTTACGCACCAAACGAGGATAATCCGGGTTTTTTCAAAAAGCTAGCCCAAATCTTGGCGGGACATTCAAAAGGAATAATTATTTTGGGCGGAGACTTTAATTGTGTATTAAATCAGTATACAGACAAATTTCCATTAGAACAAAAATATCAATTGTCAAAAACAAAGGCGTTGAAGAACTTGATAGAGGAGATGGGACTTGTTGAAGTATGGCGAGCAAAACACCCAAAGGCCAGGGACTATACACACTTCTCAAAAGTACATAAGAGTCACTCTAGAATTGATTTCTTTTGTGTTCCCAAACAAGAGGTCCACAGAGTGACGGACTGTCACATTGAACCTCAAACTATATCAGATCATGGACCTGTGATAATGTCTTTAAATGTGGACCTAGAGAAATCTTTAAAGCTATGGAGACTAAACGTATCACTTTTAAATAAATCAGAGACAATCCAATATATAAAAGATGAGCTAAAATTCTTTTTAGATACTAATGATAAAGACATGATCTCCCCATCTATTCTATGGGACACAGCCAAAGCATACTTGAGAGGCAAAATTATCTCATTTTCTTCAAAAATTAAAAAAGAACGGGAAAAGAAACAAGAAATTTTACAGGAACAAATTAAGAAATTTGAAGCTGAACATAAAAGAACAAATAGTGACAGTACATTACAGGAACTGAAGAAGTGTAGACAAGACTTAAATGACCTACTAACCTACAAGGCAGAGGGTGCTTTGCGATTCGCCAATCAAAAATATTATGAACAAGGAAACAAAGCAAGTAGACTTTTAGCCTTTCAACTAAGGAAATCGCAGGCAAGTCGCACCGTCCAAAAAGTTACATGCCCATTATCTAAAAAGTTAGTATCCCATCCCAGAGAAATAGCAGATGCATTTTCAATATATTACAAACAGCTATATGATTCTGTGACTATTCCCAACAAATCAGATAAAATCAAACAATTCTTGCAACGAATCAATCTTAACAAACTAAACGAAGAGGAAGCTAAAGCATTGGTGGGGATAATTACGGAAGAAGAGGTCAAGTCTGTAATAAGAAATCTTAAAAATAACAAATCACCTGGAGCGGATGGGTTTCCAGGAGAATTTTATAAATGCTTTCAGGCTGAACTCACTCCACTCTTATGTAGAGTATTTAATTATGCTTTAAGACACAAAGATCCACCCAAAACATGGGCAGAAGCAATTATTTCGGTTATACACAAAGAAAATAAAGACCCCACACAATGTGCCTCTTATAGACCAATAAGTTTATTATGTAATGACGTCAAGATTTTAAGTGCTATCCTGGCCAAAAGACTACAAAAGATTATTAACAAACTTATCAATCCCGATCAGACGGGCTTCATACCAAAAAGATTCGGAATAAATAACATCAGACGTACTCTAAATATAATTTCAGTTGGCCAACAAAACACATACCCATCAATGCTTCTCGGCCTAGATGCCGAGAAAGCATTTGATCGGGTGGATTGGATGTTTCTGAAACAGGTCTTATTAAAGATGGGATTCGATGAAAATTTTGTTAGCTGGTTTGAGGTATTATACCTCGACCCAACTTCTAAAGTAAGAGTCAATGGTTATCTGTCAGAAAAATTTCCCTTAAAAAGAGGAACACGACAAGGATGCTGTCTATCCCCCATTCTGTTTGCTATCAGTATAGAACCTCTAGCAGAATTAATCAGGACAGACCCATCAATTTTAGGTATATCAGATGAAATTAGGACTCACAAATTATCACTATATGCCGATGATGTCATACTATATATCAGAGACCCAATTATTTCCATACCAAATATTTTAAAATGCTTGAAAGACTTCAGTTTAGTCTCAGGATATCAAATAAATGAAACAAAATCGGAGGCGATGATGATTAAAGGGACATGGCCCTCAGAACTATCTAAAACCGTTAATTTCAATTGGTCACCTGATGGATTCCGATATCTGGGAATCAACATTACTACAGATATTTCAAAATTGTATAAAGCAAACTATGTAAAGTTATTGGATCAAATTCAAAAAGATTTAGAAAGATGGGAAATCTTACCGTTATCCTTTTTTGGAAGAATTGAAACAGTCAAAATGAATATTCTCCCCAGATTATTGTATATGTTTAGGTCCCTTCCTATCTGGATTCCAGCAATAGGTCTTTCCAAAATGCAAAAAATGATCTCTACTTTTATCTGGCAGAAAAGAAAGGCTAGAATAAAATTTACACAGTTGACCAAGAGGAAACCTTACGGAGGTCTCAACTTACCAAACTTAAAACTATATTACTGGGCAGCACAACTAAGTGCAATGGTAGATTGGCTAACACAAAATAAAGAAACAAACTGGTTGACATTAGAACAAAACTCGTGCCCAAATTTTTCTTTACAGGGCCTTGCATTTTGCTCAACTGAAACCTGGAACAAGTGTAAGATTACAAATATATGGATGAGAAATACACAAAGGACTTTAAGAGTGGTCAGAAAAAATATGAAATCGCCTCAATCTATATCCAGGGCTTTAAAAATCGCGGATATAGCTGATTTCTTACCAGGGCAACATGACTCAAGGTTTCGAGACTGGCAAAA
>JBBPBX010024614.1:0-39530 GCA_038048925.1 Garcialebias charrua
GTATATATATATATACATAATATATATATATATATATATATATATATATATATATATATATATATATATATATATATATATATATATGTTTGTTTGTTTTGCTTTGGTTCAGATGATGAGCAGAAAATGACTGAATAGTAAGTTTTCACAACTTACAACTTTAATATGCCAGTTGTCACAAACTACAAACAACCCTGAACTGGTTAAATACAAAACCACATGTTAGGGTTTGAAACTAGAATATGATGCTTCCATCACAAAATAAAATCACTGAATAGCTATTGTTGCCTGGACTTCAACACAAACTTCCCTGCAACACGCTTGCAGCAACTTCATTTTTTCTCTTCCCTTGTTTCTTCACCTGGTTTGGGGGGCCCCAGCTCCATTTCTTCTACAGCCGCCCCTGCTTTCTCCTACACCAGCTCCTTTGCCTCCGTTCCTGCACTTTTTATTTCTCCATTCACCTCCACTTTCACTTCCTTATCACCAGCGGTGGGTGGGGGACCGGCTGCGCGCACCCCCCCTCCCCCGCCGGCAGCGGGAGGGGACCGGCCGCACACACCCCCTCCCTCCCCCGCCGGCAGCGGGAGGGGACCGGCCGCGCTGAAGCGAATAAAAGATAAAATCATCCAGTTTTACATAAAACCTAACAAGAACAGTTTTCTCCTTTGTGAGACAACGTGTTTGAGACTATCCGTTCACAAAAAAAAAACTTAGGGGGCGGGTCCGGAGGCTCTGGGGGCCCCTAAAATTCCGGGGCCCCTGAAAGCCCCTGCATAAATCCGGCCCTGAGCGCGGTAGTGTTATGTTGTTAAAAACAAAAGTTGTAAAAGATTTAAATAAATTAAAAAACGAGGAGCGGGATCTCCTCTTATGCCGCCCCCTGCTGGATGGCACCCTGTGCGGCCGCTCAGTTCGCACATGCCACGGACCGCCACTGAGGCTACACTCAAGATCTTATAGAAGAAGTTAGTTATTTGATATATGAAATAAAGCAACAAAATATAAGTATTCAATTCACATGGGTTCCAGCACATAAAGGAATTGTACGCAACGAAAAAGTAGATAAGTTGGCTAAAGAAGCAGTTAAAGCAAGAGAAATTGAATATAATGTCCCATTAAATAAAGCAGAAATAAAAATGATTATTAAAGACAAAATAAATAATATATGGAGAGATGGAATTTAGAAGAAAGAGGAAGGCATTTACATAACTTACAGAAGGAGGTAGGTAATCATAAGAAACAATAGTAGTATAATGAATAGGAGAGAGGAAGTATGGATTAACGGGTTGATTGGGCAGCTACTACATAGTGGTCTAAAAATACAGCAAACCCCCGACCTACGACTCCACCGACCTGCGAACCACGGGACCTACAAACGAGCCAAAGTTGAAGAATGCCATCGACGTACGGCAGAAAATACGTGACCTACGAACGAACCAAGTCAAAATATGTAATCGAGCTACGGCAGACTGGATGCACGACCTACGAACGAGCCCCATTACAAGTATATAATCGAGCTACGGCGTAACTGCGTCACATATGGCAATCGGCGAGGTGGGGGAGGGGATTGCCTTTGGCTGTTGCTTGTTGGGCATGGGCGTGACACTGCGCATGACAGTGGAAAAGTACCGCCAGCGAGAGGGGGGGGCTGGGCTTCTGGCGGATGTACACACAGCCGCAGTGCACCTGGCGGCGGAGGGATCCGTACAGGTAAAGCGGTAACTATTTAAAGGGCTGCGGCCATTTTGTCCCTCGTGGGTTAGTTACGGTGATTGATGAGAAGAGACATACGAACGAGAACGAAGAAGAACAACGACAACGAGAGAAAAAAACAACCAACAACGCACGAACAGGTACTGTAATAAATTTAAATTTACAGTAGCAGTTTTAGACTAAAGCGAACGTTAGCACGTTAGCATTCATTTTAATTTTTGCTCCTTAGGAATTAGCACGTTAGCTAATTTTCTAGGCTAATTTTCTAGGCTAATTTTAAACGGGTCATCGAACGGGCAGGTACGGTCCAGTACTAAATGTACTCAAAGAAATATTTTTAGACGAAAGCAAACGTTTGCATTGATTTGTGAACGTTAGCATTAATTTTAATTTTTGCTCCTTAGGAGTTAGCACGTTAGCTCGTACGCTAATTGTTGAAGAATGGCTCCGAAGAGACCTGGAAAGTCCGCGGACGCGGCAGAGGGGAAAAAACCTCGCAGAACGATCACGCTGGAGACGAAGGCAAAAATAATAAAAATGTCTGATGAGGGCATGACACCCTCAAAAATTGGAGAGAGGCTATCGTTACCGAGGTCGACTGTGGGGACGATAGTGGCGGACAAAGAGCGCATTTTGCAACAAGTGCGTGCTTCAGCCCCCATGAAGTCCACCATAATTACTAAAAAAAGGACGGGTAGAATAGTTGAGATGGAAAGGTTGCTTGTGCTATGGCTGGAGGACAACACGCAACGCAGAATACCAGTTGGCATGTCTGTGATTTGTGAGAAGGCGAGGAGGATCTATCACAGGCTGCTAGAACTAGGGACGAGTGGGGGAGGTGCAGGGGAGCAGGGGGCAGGGGGCTGCACAGAGCGATCAGGGTGAAGGGACGTCCTCCCAGAGCGATCCGGGTGAAGGGACGTCTTCCCAGAGCGCAGGAGGAGGGACTTCAAGCGCAGGAGGAGGGACTTCAAGCAGCACATCAGGGGAGTTGGATGGACCAGAGACCTTCAATGCATCTAAAGCAGGGGTGCTCATTAGGTAGATCGCGATCTACTGGTAAATCTCTGAGGTAGTACTGGTAGATCGCAGCATGACATAAAAAAAATTGTCTGTTCAGCGCCCTGAGATTACTTCTTTTGTGAATTGACGCAATATAAATAAACTGAATTGAATTGAATCTCAGAACATCTTTACTCAGCAAACAACAGTTTAGGTCAAAATACTACAATTTTAAAGCCACAGTACTATAGTTCATAATTTCTTATCTGGCAACCCGACTGACATGAAAACTACAGCATTTTTCATGTAAACCAGCTTATTTTTTGTTTATTACCCCCAATAAACATTGAAAAATCACCAATGTTTCCACAGGTTGTTTTCGTGTAAACGGGGTCTTATAGTAGGTAGATCACTTTGACTTGATAATTTCAAAAGTAGCTCGCATGCTCAAAAAGTCTGAACACCTCTGATCTAAAGGATGGTTTGATCGTTTCAGGAAAAGAAACAACTTCCACAACATCAGAGTGCAGGGTGAGCATTTAATTTCTCATTTTTATTTTTTAATAATGCAGGTAGTCCACGACTAACGATTTTTTTAAATTTTTTTTCTTCCCTTTTATTACAGTGTTACAACAGCTCAACCGTGTCATTTTGTGTGCATTTAAACAGGTCAGGCAGCAAGCGCTGACCACGAGGCAGCTGAGGCATTCCCAGCAGAACTGGCTCAGATCATCAGGGACGGCGGGTACACTGCCCAGCAGGTGTTCAACGTCGATGAGACAGGGCTGTTCTGGAAGCGTTTGCCAGACAGGACCTACATCAGTAGGGAAGAACGAACCGCACCCGGCCACAAGGTCGGCAAGGAGCGTTTGACCTTGCTGGTGGGGGGCAATGCTTCGGGTGATTGCAAACTCAAGCCGTTGTTGGTGTACCAATTTAATAAACCCAGGCCCTTCAGTGGTATTGATAAATCTACGCTTCCTGTTTATTGGGCGTCTAATAAAAAGGCTTGGGTGACGCTGGAAGTTTTTAAAAATTGGTTCACCAACAACTTTTTGCCAGAAGTCAAGCGTTTTTGCAATCACAAGAAGATTGCCTTTAAAGTCCTGCTGGTCTTGGACAACGCTCCAGGACACCCCCCTGCTCTCACCGACTTGGACAGGCATGTGAAGGTGGTGTACCTGCCTCCCAACACCACCTCTTTGATCCAGCCAATGGACCAGGGGGTTATTAGTACGTTTAAGGCGTACTACCTGCAGAGAGTCATCCGTGCCGCTTTGGAGGCAACGGAGAACTCTCAGACCCTCACACTGAAAGACTTCTGGCGCAAATACAACATCCTTGATGCTGTGCACAACATTGACCACTCCTGGCGTCGTGTTACTCAACAGAACATGTGCGGAGTCTGGAAGAAGCTCTGTCCAGAGCTTGTTCAGGGGGTACACGATTCCCAGGAGGTGGACCGTGTAATCGAGGATGTTGTGAGGATGGGCAGGTCACTGGAGCTCGACATGGACCAGGACGATATCCAACACCTGCTGGGTGCATCAGGAGAGGACCTGTCCCCAGACGACCTGATTCAGCTCGACAGGCACGTCCCGGATGAGGAAGTGGAGGTGGAGGAGGAGGTGGAGGTCATTCCTCCGACCTTCACCAGGCAGGAGATGGTGCTGGGCTTTCAGGAACTCCACAGCTTCCTGGCGAGGATGGAGAAGCAGGACTCCGATTGTGAGAGGTTCGCCAAGGTCCGTCGGGGTGTCCTCAATGAAGTTGCGTGTTATCAGCAGATCCTGGATGACAAAAAGCTTGAAAAGGTGCAGAGCAGCATGCTGCAATATTTTACAAAGGTCACAGCACCGCCTCCAGGATCTGCTGGTGCACCAGCTGAAAGGCCATCCAGTCCTCCTGCAGCAAGCCAGGAGGAGGCCTTGGACATCCCACCAGCTGAAAGGCCATCCAGTCCTCCTGCAGAAAGCCAGGAGGAAGCCATGGACAGCCCACCCTCTCCCCAGTGAAAGACGCCCAACAACCGCCCCCCCCTGCTCCCTCCCTCCAGGTACAGTACGTACTGTAATGAAATGTTATTTTTTGGAGTTGTCATGTTACACACATTAATTTAATCTGTTACTGTCTCTGCTTATGTTCACAGCCTACTACACCTTCCTCCTCCTCCCCCTCCTCTCCACCAACTCCACCGTCCCATCACTGACCTGCCCACCCTCACATTCCAGCACAGCAACGTCAGAAAGGTACAGCAAAGACATGTTAATTTCTTTTAATTTATTATTTTTGTTTTAACTTACATCTACTGTACACCTACTGTAATCATCACCTCTCTCTCGACAGCCTCCAAAGCGGCACGTCCCCCTGGTCCATCCACACATCTGATACGCACCATAGCACACACGTAAGGAGAAGTTGTTGTTGTCAGTGTTGTTGTTGTTCTCTGCAGGTGCTGACGTCTGTGTGTGGTTGTGTTCCAACAGTTAATCCACGTGTTGCTCCACCTCATGGATGAGCCGCTGGTGCTACGTGCTCCTGCTGCTCTGCCTCCAGTCTTTCGTCCAACCTCCAGCCTGTCCTCCAGCGTCCTGTCTGTCTCTACACATGCACCACACAGGTAAGGAGAAGTTGTTGTCTGTGTTGTTGTTCTCTGCAGGTGCTGACGTCTGTGTGTGGTTGTGTTCCAACAGTTCATCTGCGTGTTGCTCCACCTCATGGATGAGCCGCTGGTGCTACATGCTCCTGCTGCTCTGCCTCCAGCCTGTCGTCCAGCCTCCAGCCTGTCCTCCAGCCTCCTACCTGTCCTCCACACATGCACCACACAGGTAAGGAGAAGTTGTTGTTGTCTGTGTTGTTGTTCTCTGCAGGTGCTGACGTCTATGTGTGGTTGTGTTCCAACAGTTCATCCGTGTGTTGCTCCACCTCATGGATGAGCCGCTGGTGCTACGTGCTCCTGCTGCGCTGCCTCCAGCCTGTCGTCCAGCCTTCCTCCAGCCTTCCTCCAGCCTCCTGCCTGTCCTCCACACATGCACCACACAGGTAAGGATAAGTTGTTGTTGTCTGTGTTGTTGTTCTCTGCAGGTGCTGACGTCTGTGTCAAAGGAAAAAAGCGTGGCTGTCGAGCAAGAATTATGACGAGACTGCGGGCAGACGCTAAAACCGGGAGACCGCCGATGCCGGCTCTTTTTCTGTCCAACGTGCGCTCGCTGGACACCAAGATGGATTTGCTTCGTCTGAGAGTAACAACGTCGGAGGAGATGAGGAGATGCTCGGTGCTTTGCCTCACAGAAACGTGGATTAATGAGGACACTCCTGACTCTGTTTATGAGTTGGATAATAGGCTATTTTTCAGAACGGACCGGTGCATCGAGACTACGGGGAAAACACGAGGGGGTGGCGTCTGCATTTACGTTAACAAAGACTGGTGCACGAACTGTGCCGTTATCAGCAGGATCTGCTCAGCTGCTGTGGAGCTTTTAACAATAAGATGTCGCCCACATTACCTCCCCCGCGACTATTCAGCAATAATAATAAGCGCTGTTTACATAGCACCCGATGCTAATGCCAACGACGCCCAGGGAGAAATTCATGACTTACTCACCTCGCTGCAGTGTAAATATCCTGAGGGGTTTTTCATTGTCTCCGGGGACTTCAATCATGTGGATTTACGTGTCATCCTTCCAACCTTCAATCAGCACGTTTTCACAGCAACACGAGGAAATAAGACGCTAGACCAAGTCTTCACGAATGTGAAGGGGGCGTACACGGCGAAGCCACGCCCACCGCTCGGGGCTTCCGACCATCGCTCCCTGTTATTGGTCCCTAGACAGCTACCCCCACTCAGACGTTCCAAGCCGGAACAAAGAGAGATCACATTGTGGCGCCAAGATAGTTCCCCCATGCTAAGAGACTGCTTTGAAAACACAAACTGGTCTGTCTTCAAAGAGGCAGCTACGAATGGAAGTTCAGTTGACCTGGAACTTTATGCTTCCTCAGTCCTGGGTTACATCAGTACATGTGCTGAAAATGTATCCATAAGAAAGTATGTTAAATTTTACCCCAATCAAAAACCCTGGCTAAATAAGGATGTCCGCACCCTGCTGGCAGCCAGGGACACTGCATTCAAGTCTAGAGATACTGAGGAGTTGAGAAAGTGCAGGAGAGAACTGGATGATGGCATAAAGAAGGCCAAAGCCGCGTATGCACAGAGGATCGAGGGTCAGTTCATCTCACATGATCCACGGAGCATGTGGCAGGGCATCAAATGCTTAACAGACTACAAGGGCAAAAGCAAACAATGCCCCAGGGACCCATCCCTGCCTGATGCCCTCAATAAGTTTTATGCACGTTTTGAAGATCCAAACAGACCAGCTAGCACCAGACTCACCTCATCACCAGACGAGGAGCACCTCAAAGTGACCGCAGCAGAAGTGAGAGGTAGTCTCAGAAGGATCAACCCTCATAAAGCTACGGGTCCAGACAACATCCCAGGGAAAGTTCTGAAGGAATGTGCGGACCAGCTCTGTGAGGTGCTGGCTGACGTCTTCACCACCTCACTTTCACTGGAGTCAGTTCCCACCTGCCTGAAGACTGCCACCATCATCCCAGTCCCAAAAAGCTCCACAGTGACTGGTCTGAATGACTATAGACCGGTGGCTCTCACCCCGATAGTCGCTAAATGTTTTGAGAAACTGGTCATGTCCCACATCAAGACAACCGTCAACATCAGCGAGGACCCTCATCAATATGCATACCGCGAGAACCGATCAACAGAGGACGCCATCTCCTCTGTGGTCCACACTGCTCTCACCCACCTGGATCAGAAGGACTCATACGTGCGTCTGCTCTTTGTGGACTTCACATCTGCTTTCAACACCATGATCCCCCAAACTCTGATAGACAAACTATCCACACTTGGACTAAGCCCCTCCATCTGTAACTGGGTACTAGACTTCTTAACAAACAGACCACAGTCCGTGAAGATCCACAACTTCTCCTCCTCCACCATCACCCTCAGCACTGGCTCTCCTCAAGGATGTGTGCTGAGCCCTCTTCTGTTCACTCTGCTCACATATGATTGTACAGCCACACATCCAGGCTGTCATATTGTTAAGTTTGCAGATGATACAGCTGTGGTGGGATGCATCACAGATAATGATGAATCCAGCTACAGACAGGAGGTGGAACATCTGGAGAGCTGGTGCAAAGAGAACAACCTTCACATGAATGTGAAGAAGACGAAGGAGATGATTGTGGACTTCAGAAGGAACAAACACACCCACACCCCACTGTATATAGGTGGATCTGCGGTGGAGGTGGTCTCCAGCTACAAGTACCTGGGTGTACACATGAATGATAACCTCAGCTGGACCAACAACACCACCAGCCTGATCAAGAAAGGACATCAAAGACTCTACTTCCTCAGACGGCTGAGACGAGCTGGTCTGAGAAGCTCAGTCCTCACCTCGTTCTACAGGTGTGCAGTGGAGAGCGTCCTGTGCTCCAGCATCAACGTGTGGCATGGAGGCTGCACAGTTGCAGAGAGGAAAGCTCTACAGAGAGTGGTGAAGGCTGCACAGAAGTCTGTGGGAGTCAGTCTCCCCACCATCACAGACATTTACACCTCCAGATGCAGAAAAAGAGCCACCTGCATCATGAAAGACCTCACTCACCCAGCACACTCACTCTTTGCACCACTCCCCTCGGGACGGAGGTTGAGGAGCATCAAATGTAGAACCACTAGACTGAGGAACAGCTTCTACCCTGAGGCTGTCAGACTCATGAATAAATAAATAATAAGAATAAACACTGCAAAATGTCACATCATGTTGATACTGATCTGTTTCTTGTTGCTGCGTTCATCTGTGACCATCTGCTCATAATGACTCATGTTCGTGCTGCTGTTTATAATGATGTTTTTCTACTACATTAGGGCTTAGTGTATTACTAGCTGATGTCTCTCTTAGTTAATCCTAGATGTTATTATTGTTTTTCTCTTGCATTTGTTGTTGGATGTAACTGGGACCCTGTGTACATAATCTCGTTTTCAACACATGTACTACATGCGGTGCAAATGACAATAAATTCTCTCTGACTCTGACTCTGACTGTGTGTGGTTGTGTTCCAACAGTTCATCCGCGTGTTGCTCCACCTCATGGATGAGCCGCTGGTGCTACGTGCTCCTGCTGCTCTGCCTCCAGCCTGTCGTCCAGCCTCCAGCCTGTCCTCCAGCCTCCTACCTGTCCTCCACACATGCACCACACAGGTAAGGAGAAGTTGTTGTTGTCTGTGTTGTTGGTCTCTGCAGGTGCTGACGTCTGTGTGTGGTTGTGTTCATACAGTTCATCCACGTGTTGCTCCAGCCTCTGGTGCTGCCTGTCCTCCAGCCTGCCTCTGGTGTCCTGCATGTTGCCTCCATCCATCACCTTTGTGTCGTTCTGCCTAAATGACTGCTGCCAAAAACCAAAAAAACTTCATGTGATGCACAGACCTGCTCACATCAGGACCACAGACCTGAACTGACACCTGCCTGAACTAACAGCTGGCCTAAAATGCTCCCAACATTCATTGTTGAGCAATGGCTAAGCAGTTCCATCAGATGCAGGTTTGATCATGAGAAAAACATCTGTCTACCTACACTTCAGTCAAAGTAAGGCAATTTTGTTTCATTTTTCTGCTGCTTCTAGCTTTTTCTGAGTTCATGGACTTCTTTCTCATGCACATGGACACTCATCAACGCACTGGTTTCAAAAACATGATGGTTGCAACATGCTTCTGATAGATGTGATGCTGCTGATGGATTTATGGATTCATGTGTGATTGTTGACATCATTTTGCTGATGTGAGTTCCTGCTGATTTGCTGCTGTTGTGATGTTAAAAGCTGCACTTTGAGAAGTGTTCATGTGTGATTGTTGACATCATTTTGCTGATGTGAGTCCCTGATTTGCTGCTGTTCTGATGTTAAAAGCTGCACTTTGAGAAGTGTTCATGTGTGATTGTTGACATCATTTTGCTGATGTCAGTTCCTGCTGATTTGCTGCTGTTCTGATGTTAAAAGCTGCACTTTGAGAAGTGTTCATGTGTGATTGTTGACATCATTTTGCTGATGTCAGTTCCTGCTGATTTGCTGCTGTTCTGATGTTAAAAGCTGCACTTTGAGAAGTGTTCATGTGTGATTGTTGACATCATTTTGCTGATGTGAGTCCCTGATTTGCTGCTGTTGTGATGTTAAAAGCTGCACTTTGAGAAGTGTTCATGTGTGATTGTTGACATCATTTTGCTGATGTGATTTCCTGCTGATTTCCTGCAGTTCTGATGTGAAGTTACTGATGTACAGTTACTGTGTGTGTTTATGGATGAATGTGTGGTGTAATGGTTTAGATAAGTGTTTGTAAATAAAGTTCTGTGCATGTTTATGGCCCAGTATGTCAGTCTCATGCTGTTAAATGTGTGCGCAACGCACCGTTAGCGGTATTTCCGCGACCTACGAACGGAATAACGACCTACGAACGGGACGATATTTTCACCCCCTAGCTACGACAGGATCGAGCTGCGAACGGTTCTTAACTCCTGAACTCGTTCATAGGTCGGGGGTTCCCTGTATATATGTGTGTATATATACATATATACATGCATATAGACGTGTGTAAATACACACACACACACAAATCTTGCTAATGAACTTTAGTTCACCATTAAATCTCTGATGAACTAGATTCTACAAATCATATATTTAAGATTTTATACTTTTTTATTTTATTACTTTATTTTATTTTATTACTCCTGTACTGCATTCACTGCACTGGCTTCCTGTTTCTGCCCGGATCACTTATAAAATGTATCTGCTCACCTCCCAGTGTTTGTACGGTAATGCACCATCTTATTTAAAAGAACTTCTCACTCCTCACTGTCCTTCCCGCACTCTCCGCTCTTCCAAAACCCATCTTCTTCTCACTCCCAGGTCTCGGTCTCGCACAATGGGAGACCGGGCTTTCTCCTGCGCTGCCCCTCGGCTGTGGAACGCCCTGCCCTCACATCTGAGGGCCCCACAGAATGTGACATGTTTTAAAAAAGGTCTTAAAACCTTTCTTTTTACCCAGTTTTTTAATTAATTTATTGTGCTTTTGTTTTGGTTTTTTGTTGTTGTTTTTATTGCACCCACTTTTTATTTGAGTATTTTATCTTCCGCTTCTCGGCAGAGCAAGTCGCATATCTTTTTGCTCCTACCCTCCCTAAGTTTTCCTCTCCCTGCTTGCTTTTTGTCTCGTCCGTGACTCTTCAGCGCTCACTCGAACCAATTTGCGATGGATTTAATAAATTGGGCTGTTTCATCTATAGATAAGATTTTTTCCACGAAGCGGACCGGGCCAGGAGAAGCGGTCTGCCCCTCTGACACGCACGCTGTCGGATACATGATGGACTCGTGGGGACAGTGGCAACCCATGTGTTTGACCGTCCTGTCTGTCGAAGACGTGGAAGATTTGTGGATTATTGGGATATTGGTGGCAGCTGCTCTGTTTTTTGGCGTGAGCGGAGCTGTCTGTTACTGGAAGATCAGGAAGACTGCGGCGGCTATCGGCGCGCTGGCCAAACTTCCTGATCAGCAAGAATCTCTGATCCGGGCTGTGAGCTCCTCAACCCAGCTGTTGTACGAACTGAACCGCACAATGGGAGCGGCGGTAGACCACCGCGGACCTGCGGTGCGCTTTGGAACTCGTTTACAGCCGCCCGGCATTAATCAGGGCACGGATGGGGGTTCGTAGCTTCGGAACCTCATATGATTCGGCGATTTTGGACCTGAACAGCACCTGGACTTTGGAAGGCTGCAGTCAAAAAGAACACTGTGGCCTGGATTGAAGATAAACAATAACTATCTAATCTAGTTTCTGCACGACCTTGGAAAAGAAGAAGGCTGTCTGCTGGAAACTATTCTCCTGGAGTGAAGCTGAGAGACATTGCTGACCCCCCCCCCCTCCCTCCCCAGAGGTCTCTGGGAGTGCGCTCGGAGGCGCCAAGCTTAACAACTGCTGAACTGTGTTATCTGAGTGCTGCTCACAGACTCTTTTGATCTCCTTGCATGTCGTCAAATCTGCAACAATGTCTTGTCTGGTTGTGCTTATTGCTGATAGAGTTTTTGGGACTTTATCATAGAGTGTCTTAAGGCAATCTTTGATAGATTCTTTTTTTGAATATCACAAATGATACCTATTGTGCTTTTCCTTTTTCCATATCTGTTTGACCTTCATCCGGAGACGGATGAGTGCGGCCGCGCAGAAGAACATGTCATGTGTTTGGAAATGCTGCAGCTTTGCATACTCTCCCTCTTCTGGACGACTGTGTATACATAATCACGTTGTATTAATTAACTGGTGCAATGTTAATAAATAAATCTCTTATCTGCATTTTGTGATTTTTTTTTATGCAATCATCTGTGAGGCACTGTCCTCTTGATTGTTCCTCCACTTGCATTTATGGTTGATTTTAATCTTGCTTTTATTTAATGTTCATTGTAGCACTTTGAGATTTGTTTAATGTAAAGTGCATTATAAATAAAAGTTATTATTATTATTATATATTTAAAATTTTATAGGTTTTCTTCATCATGATTGTGTCTACTTTCATTCAGTTTGATGTGTGGTCTTGTTTCTTGTTCACATACATTTTTTTTATTGTTATCTTTGCTTTAAAGTTCATGTTTTGTGATTTGTACATCTGTGGGTTAAAATAAAGTTGAATAAAGGCCATCTCTCTTCTTTATACATGTTTGAAGGAAATATTCCTGAGATCCAACAATTTTGTGTCTTTTTATGATTTTCAGCTGAAATAACTTTAACAGATAGTTATTAAAGTGAAAACAGGATTTTATGATAATGCTGGCACCGTTTATTTTATTATTTTAATCTTCAATGCTAACATTTTTATTTTTTTATTTTAAGACCAGCTACGTTTCTCTTCCCCCGGAGCCTCAGAACTAAAACTAAAACCTAAAATCCTGTGTCATCCTCCCGGCTCTGAGCACAGCTGTGACTCGCAGAAAGCTGCTCCAGAACCCTTCTCATGTAATCAGGAAGTCCGAACAACTCGGGCAGGTGGTGGAAGCAATTTTTATAAACATTTTATGCATTAAAAAAAGAAGTTTTGTTTTTAATAGCTTCAGCTAACAGTTAGGGTTAGTTAACAGAAAGTTAACAGAAACAGCGATGTTTCTGTTAACTGCGATTAACTGCGATTAACAGAAACCTAGTGCACTTATGGACACATTTATGGTGGTAACATGGTGTTTGTGATGGACAAATCATGACAAGAACAGAAGTCCAGCAGAACACTGCTAGGATTCAGATCAGAGAGGTTGTTCCTCTCAATCCATCCCAGACTCACTGTTATTACATATGTGGGCATTGAAGTACCCCAGCAGAATAAAGGAGTCTCCAGCTGGAGTAACTATACCAGCACCACTGCTAAGGACTCCAAGAAAGCCGGACACTCCGTTTAAACTCAACACACAGGCACCAAGTCAGGGGGTAAGAGTAGACCCACATCAGCTCAGCACCTCACCATGGACAACCCCAGAGTGGAATACGGTCCAGCCCCTCTCAAGGAGAGTGGTTCCAGAGCCCATGTTGTGTGTCAAGGTCTAGTCAGTACCTCTTAATCTCACTCAGAAGCCAAGGCCGCCAGAGAGGTTGCGTTCCATGTCCCAACAGCCAGCTTTGGTAAGCCAGGGTCAAAGCGCCAAGACCCTTGCCTTTGCTACTGCCCATGGAGTCATGCACCCGACTTTTATGGCCCCTCCTGCATGTGATGGGTCCACAGGAAGGCAAACCAATGTTGCTTCATGTTCAGAGTGAGGTGGAGGCCATCATCAAGAAAATGAAGCCTTCATCCTGCGCCCTGGATCCTTTCCCCTCGTCTCTCATAAAAACCAATCACTCTGCAATAGGCCCACTAATCACTCAAATAATAAATCAGTCTCTACAATCTGGTCATGTTCCACTGCCTCTAAAAACTGCCATCATTAGGCCTCTTCTGAAAAAATCTAATTTGGATCCCGACATTTTTTCTAATTACCGCCCAATTTCACACCTCCCTTTTCTGTCTAAAGTGCTGGAAAAAGCTGTTGCTGCTCAGCTGCAGGATCACCTACAACAACACTCCCTGTATGAGAAGTTCCAGTCTGGATTCAGGGCAGCTCACAGTACAGAGACTGCATTGCTGAGGGTTACCAATGATGTCCTCTTGGCTGCTGACACTGGCTCTCCCTCCATCCTTGTCCTCCTTGACCTCACTGCAGCCTTCGACACTGTGGACCATAGTATCCTCCTCCACCGTCTTCATGTGGAGGTCGGTCTCTGCGACACCGTCCTGGACTGGTTCAAATCTTTCCTCTCCAATAGGCTGGAATGTGTTAGTCTTGGCAACGCCACGTCCCAGACAGTTGTGTCTCCTGTGGTGTCCCTCAGGGGTCGGTTCTGGGGCCCCTGCTGTTTTCCCTTTACATGCTGCCTTTAGGTCAAATTATTAATCAGTTCAACATTTCTTTTCACTGTTATGCCGACGATACACAGCTTTACATCAGGACTGGAGCATCCTCATCTTCCACCTTGTCATCTCCATCTTCACTCACTGCCCTCTCTGCCTGCCTGGAGGCAATTAGGGCATGGATGAATCAGAACTTTCTTCAATTAAACTGCTCCAAGACTGAGGCCATACTGATTGGCACCCCTCACCAGGTACAAACATCTCCTATAACAACACTTTCCTTTTCTGGACAAGACATCCCCCTCTCCACCTCTGTTACTAATCTTGGAATAAAAATGGACTCCAATCTTACATTTGAAAATCACATTAAGCTTCTGTTTAAAACTTGCTTCTTCCATCTTCGAAACATCTCCAGACTTCGCCCATCCCTAACTTTTTCCGATGCTGAGAAGCTCGTCCATGCTTTTGTCTCCTCCAGGCTCGACTACTGCAACTCCCTGTTTATTGGAATCCCTGGCAAAAACCTTCAGAAACTTCAATATATTCAAAACAGTGCAGCAAGGATCTTGTTGAGAGTTCGTAAATTTGAACATATTACGCCCATTCTCCATAACCTTCATTGGCTTCCTGTCACCTACAGAATTCAGTACAAAACTGCTCTCATTACACATCAATGCTTACATGGAGCTTCACCAGATTATCTGAAGGATATTCTTATTCCATACTCATCCACCCGGTCGCTGCGGTCACAGAACAGTAATCTCCTTCACATTCCGAGAACCAAATTAAGGACCATGGGAGACCGGGCTTTCAGTGTGGCTGCCCCCCGCCTGTGGAACTCTCTTCCTGACTGTCTGAGAGCCCCACAGTCTGTGGTTGACTTTAAGAGCGGCTTGAAGACCTTTCTTTTCAACCGAGCATACTCTACCTCCTCATGATTCTACTTTTGATCTTAGTTGATACTGTTATTGATTTTACTTGTTTTATTACTTGTTTTATTGACATTTAATTCTGTTGCACTTTGTAGCACTTTGAGATTTTCATTAATGAAAAGTGCGTTATAAATTGAATTCATTATTATTATTATTATTATTGCTCCTTCGAACTGAACCCAACTAGGCCACATGGGTAGAGACAAGGTCACCAGGCGCTTGCCGGCGAGCTCCTCCTCCAGGTCTGGCTGCAGGGTGGGGCCCAGGTAACCCACGCCCACGCAAGGGACACCGAGCTTCTTGCTATTTTTTGTCCATTTGAGTTTTTGGAATAACTCTTTGTCTGGCTTGTCACCTAAGACCAATCTGCCTTGGGAAACCCTATAGGGGAAACTACAATTGCACAGCATAGCTCCTAGGATCATTCATGAGCACAAACTCATCCATCACAATAAGGTGGCGATTCAAGGAGTTTTTGTTGAGGCAGTAAGATAATGTACAAAGTACTTTGTAATTAAAAAGTACACCATCTTCTAGATGTAATCACCTGTGGAAATACTGTCTTCGCCTAGTCTTTGGCACCCTTTCCAGATGTCTGTACCATGATCAAAAGTCAAAAGTCAACTTTATTGTCAGAACTGCAATATGTACAGGACATACACAGGACCGAAATTGCGTTTCTCTCAGTCCCTCGGTGCAACAGTAACCATCTAAACACTAAACACTAAAACATTTAATAAACATAAGCATAAAATAGTAAAAGTGTAACACTGTCCTGAGTTTTTCATAATAGTATAAAAGTATGAAAATTTACACCAACACTGAAACACCAAACACCCCTGAAACACCAAACACCCAATGAACATAAGCATAAAATGAAATAATAAAAGTGTAATACTGTCCTGAGTTTTTACATAGTAGTATAAAAAGTATAAAAAGTATATCTATAAAATAAACTGAAGGTTCTAGCATTGACATTTGCAAAGAGTGGCACAGCAGCATATAAGTTAATGTACACAGTATATGTATGAGGTAGTTGATGTTGGTATAGAGGCAAAGTGGCATATGCAGTGAGGCACATAAGGCACATTTGGCATCCTTAGATAAGGCTAGTCAGAGAATGCTATATATGTATCTGCAGTAGTATAGATAAAAGTAGTGTAAATGTAAACAGTAGTAATAAATGTAAAGCAGTAGTAGTAAATGTAAACCGTATTAATAAATGTAAACAGTGAATGTAAACAGTAGTATGACTATAGGCAGTAATGTAATACAAACATTAGTGCAAATATGAGAAGTAGTGCAAACTGAATGAGTACATGACCGAGAGTTTAGTGAATAACCCGTTTGATGACACAGGGTCCAGTGTTAAAAACTTTGTGTTGAGTGGTAATGTGTGAGAAAGTTTTTTGTGTTAAGGCAGTTCAAATGGGAGGGGAGGCAGAGTGTTTAGCATTCTGACTGCCTGATGAACAGAGCTGTCTCTCAGTCTGCTGGTTCGAGCCTGGAGACTCCTCAGTCTCCTCCCTGAGTCACAGATGATGTCCTGATGCATACTCAATCATGTGTACTGTGATGGTTCAGTATGAATACATACCCCTTTTACAATTTCAAGTACAATACACATGTCATGGCCTTACCTCTAAAAGTAGCGGACTCAGACTCAGACTCTTGTCTGTTGTCAAACAGTGGACAGTAGTCTCCATAGAAGTCTGTATAAAGTCCTCCTTCATCACCCCTCACTGAGCCCACAGATGAAGATGACTTCAGGGAGTCTTTGCTCTGACTAAGCCTGGAGCACTGTACCAGATTGCTCAGCTCAACCTCAGGGTTCTCCGTCTGAAGTGGGGATCCGGCCTCAGCTTGCAGCACCACTTGTGCTCCAGAACCCACTGATGATTTTCCCACTGAACTTCCTCCAGGCGAACTCTTAATGTCTGCAATGATTTTTTTAAAAGACTGCTGTTTAATCAGAGCTAAACTTTAAAGTCATGTTAAAAAGAAGTTCTAGCATGTTTATGAAAACAAAATGTTAACTACGGTATGTTCTCACCAGCAACACTGTTCTCCAGAGACTGGTCCTCTTCAGACACTTTGAGAAATACCTCCTCCAAAGTGGTGTCCATCACCCCAAAGCTGGTCAGAGCGAGGCTGTCCAAGTTCTTCTCTAAAGCCTAGAATCACACAAAAACAGGAAGTCAAATCAGTACAGCACAACTGTTACTTTAGACAGAAACAAAGGGCTTGGGCTTGTTGTCTTGGCAGATAATTAGAACTGATGTCTCTGTGATTAAGTGTGATAGACATCCAGGACTGCATCAGTGATGTACATTCCACATATGAGCTGTGTTTGTACCTGAAAGAGTCTTTCAAAACAGTCCTTCTTGACAGCCTCAGAGGGTAGGACATAGGACAGCTCTGTGTTGGAGTCTGTTACCAGCAGGCAGGAGGCCACATACTGGCTGATAAACTGTGTGACCTGAGCTTCTAAGCAAGGTGATAAAGAGGAGGAGGGAGACTGAGAAGAAAGAGGCTTCAGTTGGCTGCCCTGACCTGAGGGATGTAAGGAAAACACAGAATGACAAAATAATATGTGGAGAAACCAAAATAGAATAGTTAAAGAGAGGCAATGGAAAGCTAGGCTGTATCTCACATGGCCTAATTGACATGCTGAGCTTTATTTAGGTAATTCCCAAATTGTATGGAAATTATGTAAAAAAAAAAAAATAATAATAATCTGCAGTTTCACTGAATTTTGAGTGTTGGATACCAAGCGAGAAGCCAACTGTGAGGCTGTTTTGAAAATCACAGCCTATCCTCATCTGCACAACATGCAAAACTGTATTCTACTGCAATGGTTCCCAACACTGGTCCCTGAACCTCACTCTGCATGTTTTAGTTGTTTCTCTACTCCAACACACTTGATTCAGTGATTTAATTACAACATCAGGTGTTATAGAAGCCTGTTAATCACCCATTGATTCAAATCAGGTGTGTCACTCAAAGCAGGGAAACAACTAAAACAAGCAGGATGGTATTCCCCGAGAACCAGCGTTGGAAATCTCTGTTTCCAACCACGGTCCTGGATGAAAGCCAAGCTGCATGTTTTAGCTGTTTCCCTGCTACTAAACACCTGATTAAGTGATTTAATTGCTTCCTCAAGTTCTGCCAAAGTCTGCTAATCACCCACTCATTGAAATCAGGTGTGGTGGTGCAGGAACACTACTAAGACATGCAGGAAGGCGTTCCTAAAGGACCATGGCTGGGAAACACTGCTCTGAGTCTACAATGACAGAAATTAAACTGAGGGGAGTTACACAGTGGCCACAACTTTGTGAATATTATGCAGGAATAATTTCATTTTTGCACAAATATTATTTATAATTCAAGCAACAGAGAGTGCCTCCCATGAAGAAACTGAGAACCCATGCAAACTTTGGGATATTTTAGAGACACCCTTATACTACCTTCACTAGCTTTTGAGATAGGGGAAAGATTTGGGGCAGCTGTGGCTGAGTGGTTAGAGCAGTCGTCCTCCAATGGGCAAGTAGCGGGTTCCACAGAACCACTACATTGCCTCCAATGTGTGTCCATCGGTGTACGGACGTGACCTAAAATGCGCTGATTCCTCTCTAAAAAGGGATTTGTTTGACTATTGTTGTTGAGATGTAGAGTGCTGTACGAAAGTACTGTATGTATGTAGTAGAGTGATGTATGAATGTGTGTGTGGTAGAGTGATGTATGAATGTGTGTGTGGTAGAGTGATGTATGAATGTGTGTGTAGTAGAGTGATGTATGAATGTGTGTGTAGTAGAGTGATGTATGAATGTGTGTAGTAGAGTGATGTATGAATGTGTGTGTAGTAGAGTGATGTATGAATGTGTGTGTAGTAGAGTGATGTATGAATGTGTGTGTAGTAGAGTGATGTATGAATGTGTGTGTAGTAGAGTGATGTATGAATGTGTGTGTAGTAGAGTGATGTATGAATGTGTGTGTAGTAGAGTGATGTATGAATGTGTGTGTAGTAGAGTGATGTATGAATGTGTGTGTAGTAGAGTGATGTATGAATGTGTGTGTAGTAGAGTGATGTATGAATGTGTGTGTAGTAGAGTGATGTATGAATGTGTGTGTAGTAGAGTGATGTATGAATGTGTGTGTAGTAGAGTGATGTATGAATGTGTGTGTAGTAGAGTGATGTATGAATGTGTGTGTAGTAGAGTACTGTATGAATGTGTGTGTAGTAGAGTGCTGTATGAATGTGTGTGTAGTAGAGTACTGTATGAATGTGTGTGTAGTAGAGTGCTGTATGAATGTGTGTGTAGTAGAGTACTGTATGAATGTGTGTGTAGTAGAGTACTGTATGAATGTGTGTGTAGTAGAGTGCTGTATGAATGTGTGTGTAGTAGAGTGCTGTATGAATGTGTGTGTAGTAGAGTGTTGTATGAATGTGTGTGTAGTAGAGTGTTGTATGAATGTGTGTGTAGTAGAGTGTTGTATGAATGTGTGTGTAGTAGAGTGTTGTATGAATGTGTGTGTAGTAGAGTGTTGTATGAATGTGTGTGTAGTAGAGTGTTGTATGAATGTGTGTGTAGTAGAGTGTTGTATGAATGTGTGTGTAGTAGAGTGTTGTATGAATGTGTGTGTAGTAGAGTGTTGTATGAATGTGTGTGTAGTAGAGTGTTGTATGAATGTGTGTGTAGTAGAGTGTTGTATGAATGTGTGTGTAGTAGAGTGTTGTATGAATGTGTGTGTAGTAGAGTGTTGTATGAATGTGTGTGTAGTAGAGTGCTGTATGAATGTGTGTGTAGTAGAGTCTGTATGAATGTGTGTGTAGTAGAGTGCTGTATGAATGTGTGTGTAGTAGAGTGCTGTATGAATGTGTGTGTAGTACAGTACTGTATGAATGTGTGTGTAGTACAGTAATAATAATAATAATAATAATTAATTCAATTTATAATGCAC
This sequence comes from Garcialebias charrua, assembly GCA_038048925.1. Classification (NCBI taxonomy): domain Eukaryota; kingdom Metazoa; phylum Chordata; class Actinopteri; order Cyprinodontiformes; family Rivulidae; genus Garcialebias; species Garcialebias charrua. The sequence goes on from JBBPBX010024614.1 coordinate 20,095, forward strand.
TTTTCATTAATGTAGGATATTTAAGGGTCAGTAATAAACTGACACCCTTTACCTTAATTATTTACTTATTCAGATTGAATAGTATTTCACAGATTATTTTCTTTTTCAGTTTACCCAATATTTCTGTGATCATTTATGATGGACAAATAAACCATAAAGCCATTAAGTGACAATGAGATGTTGATTTTAGTTGGTATGCCAAAAGACACTACCTTTTATTTAAAATAAACCAACTAAAATTAACACCATTACACTTGATTGACGGATTTCACTTTCTTGCAATTTAACACGTCAGCACATTTAAATTGCAACAACAGACATAAGTAATGATGACTAATACTTAATCTGAAGGGTCTTTAGCTTAAAAATGTAGTTACCAGCTTAGAATGAAGGGAGAAGGAAATAGGAGGAAAAAGGGAAGTTTATCTTGCATTTATAAAACCAGATAACACTCTTCCATACGCGTCCAGCTAAGATCTCATCACACCTCCAGTAAACAAACAGCTGCTCCTTTACCTTAAGACGTCCGTCCCGGTTCTGGTAAAGAGCTGTGATCAGCCTTGGACGTAAACGGGTCGTAGGTCCCGCAAGTCCAAGCTGGACTCCAAACGTGTTTACCTTCTCAGTGTCGGTGATACTTGCTTTAGTCGGCAGAAGTCGTGGCAGTCATGGTTTTGGCTCAAGATAACTTATTCCAGAAAGGAATTTCATTCAAAGTTCTGAGCTTACGCTCGGTTCGAAGTGGACTAATAACCAGCATGTTATTAGTCCTTACTGAAGAACAAAGGTCTTTGGCTCTTGACCAAACGTCAGACAGCTAAAAGACAGAGAGCTTTAAGGTCTCCTGTCCATTCTAACTCTTCCTCACCAGAACTGCAAGTTCCAGCAAAAGCTTGGAACTTTTTTGAGAGAGGATCTGAGATCAGTGACTTGTCCTTCTCCGATTGGTTCAGAAGAACCAGTCAAAGGGAGTTAGAGACAAGTCAAGGAGTTCACTTGCTGTTATCAAGATTCAAGGTTAAAGCCAGAAGCAGAAAGAAATGTTGGAAAAAGACAGACGCATAGTCTCCAGTAGTAAAATACTTGGATTAGCGTCTTAACACTTCTAAAACAAATCTGAAAAGCACAATTTGACATAAAATTCAACTTTGCCATAGTTATTAGACACCTTCATTTGCAGAAGTGACACAGTAATGCTTCACATGAAAGAATAACACAGCATATAACATATGTGATCATAAAACATATTGTAAAGATACAACACTGCTCATGACCAACACAGGTGATGCTCTGATTATATTTGTATTAGAACAAAATCAAAGAATCAATCAATCAATCAATCAATCAATCTTTATTTATAGAGCCCTTTTCAGCAGCCAGAAGGTGCACAAAGTGCTGAACAATACAGAAATAAAACAAACAATAAAAAATAACAATAAAAAACAGCCAGTTAAAAATTAAAAACAATTAAGACCTAACAAGAATGTCAAAGAACTACTAGGTATTAAAAGCCTGCCTGAATAAAAAGGTTTTAAGATTAGATTTAAAAAACTCCATATGAGTGATGGAGCGCAAGTCCAGAGGTAGCTTATTCCAGAGACTGGGTGCAACGACAGAAAAGGCCCGGTCACCCCAACGTTTGTAGTTGGACTTTGGGATGGACAGGAGAAATGTATTAGATGATCTCAGTGTTCTCCTATATTCACGGACAGTTACAAGATCAGTCAAATACAGTGGGGCAAGACCATTGAGAGCTTTAAAAGTGAATAATAAAATTTTAAATTTAATTCTAAAATCAATTGGAAGCCAATGGAGAGAAAATAAAACAGGGGTAATGTGTTCACGTCTGGAGGTGTTGGTTAAAAGTCTAGCTGCAGCATTTTGGACCAATTGAAGGCGTCTAATGGAGGATTGGGAGATTCCCGCATATAGGGAATTACAGTAGTCAAGCCTTGAGGTGATAAAAGCATGAATGGCCTTTTCTAAATCAAAACGATTTAAAAAAGGTTTAACTTTGTATAAAAGACGTAATTGATAAAAACAGGCCTTGACTACAGACGCTATTTGTTTATCAAATTTTAAGTCCTTGTCAAATGTCACCCCCAAGTTTTTAACTGTTGGTCTGTATTTGGAAGTTAGAGCACCAAAGTTACAGGGAGCATCATCACCGAAGAAGATGCATTCTGTCTTTCCTTCGTTTAAAAACAAAAAATTACGGTGAAGCCACTGTTTAATGTCGTTAATACAATCAGCGTAGGGAGTGAGAAGATTGCTGTTTTTGGGTTTCATTGGTAGATAAATTTGTACATCATCAGCATAGCAGTGAAAAGAAAAATTATGTCTGGCTATTACTGATCCAAGAGGCAGCATGTACAGTGAGAAGAGTAGAGGACCAAGAATAGAACCCTGTGGCACACCACAAGAGAGAACGGCGGTGGAGGAAGAAAGAGTGTCCAACATGACAGAGAAAGTTCTGTTGGTCAAGTAGGCAGTGAACCACTTGAGTGCTGTACCAGATATGCCAATATAATGTTGAAGACGAGATAGAAGAACAGTGTGGTCCATTGTGTCAAAGGCAGCTGTAAGGTCCAGCAACATCAGTGCAACGGGACACTTGGCATCCATGGACATGGAAATGTCATTATGGACTTTTAACAAGGCTGATTCGGTAGAATGACGGGATCTAAAACCAGACTGAAATGTTTCAAAAATACCATGATTTTCTAAAACAGGTTGTAACTGCATAAAAACATTTTTTTCTAAAACTTTAGATAAAAAAGGCAGATGAGAAATAGGTCTAAAATTAGATAAAATTGATGGGTCCAGGTGAGGTTTTTTAAGAAGGGGCCTAACTACAGCATGTTTAAATGCAGCAGGGACAATTCCTAAACGAAGGCAGGAGTTTAAAAGTGTTAAAACACAGAAACCCACAGAATTAAAAACCTCTTTTAAAAACCTGGATGGAAGAAAGTCCAGAGGGCAATTTGTGATCTTTAAGTGTTGAACAACATCAGTGAGAGTGGCAAGCCAAGGTTGATTTCAACCTTGGCTCTCGACGGAAGCAGTCGCTAGTCCTTTCCTCTCCCGTCCTCCCCCCCCTGCTGCTGCCTGCAGCTCCTCAGCAAAGCACCTCCAACGCAAATTAAGATGGATTGGAGGTTTGGGCATTCGATTCTACGAACAAGATTTCTACAGAAAAGGCACAAGGGGAGCCAGTCCACCCTCACAGAGTGACGAAGAGGATACGCCATGGATTCCTGTGGGTGTGGATGGTGTGCGTCTCGCTCTCTGTGCTGTGCTCTGTGGAGGTGAAGAATCTGGATTATATTGGATTACGATGGCAGCGCTTTGCTTTTTGGCGTTTGTGGAGCACTGGCCTATCGCAAAAGAGGGAGACTTCAGCAGGACTTAATGCCTGGAGCACCCGACGTCTGGTCTGCGCGGTGACCTCGAGAAATCAGCTGTTTGCGAGCTTATCCAGAGGGTGAACAGATCACCCTCGGATTGGGACTCTGGACGCTGTGGTCAACATCTGAGGTCAGAGCTTGGATCAGTGGAAAAAGTCCCGAATTGGATCACTTGGAACAGAGTCGCCCTTACAGACTGAAGGCTGCAGAAATTACAATGTGAGCCTGAAGTGAAAATATTTGTCAATTCTTATCTGACTCCCTTGGAAACAGCCTTGAAAAAGGCTGGATATCTAATTTCTCCTGAGATGTGCTCTACTGTGGACAAAACAGCTGCTCCACTTGTCTTGTCTGCTACCCCCCCGGAGAACTTTTCTATGAGCGTTATCGGAGGCCGGCTGGTCAGACTGTCGCTATCTGGAATGTCTCATGGACAGAATCCTCCCTGCCTCAGTCTCAACATGCAACATGTAACTGTCTTAAATGTGCTTATTGGTATAGTTTTTACTGTGTCATGCGGTGTCTTGGCAGACAAAATGTGATACATTTTTTTTAATACCAACGCTGTGACCCTCATGGTACTTTCCTTTTTTCACACCTTTGACCTTCATCCCGACACGGATGAGAGAGGCCGCGCTGAAGAACATGTCATGTGTTCTGAATAAGCAGCAGCTTTACACACTCACCCCATCTTCAGGATGACTGTGCATACATAATCACGCTGTATTGGTGAAAACTGGTGCAATGTTAATAAAAGCTCTTTGAATCTTTGAATCTTTGAAGAGACACTGGTTGAAACTGTTCAAACACAACCGGAGCTACAGAGACAACAGAGTAGTCAGGGGCAACAGGACCAGTGACCTGTCTGACTGAGGCCACTTTATCCTGGAAGAATTTTAGAAAGTTTTCAGTTTGTAGCTGTAGCATCTGGTAGAATACGCACAGCTGGATTTATAACAGAATTAATAGTGTTAAATAACACTCTAGGACAATGGCAATTATTTGAAATCAAACCAGATAAAAATAGACATTTTGCCTCTTTGACAGATCTCTGGTAATTTTTAAAGCATTCTCTCAGAAATTTTAAGGATGAAGGAAGTTTGTCTCTCGTCCATTGTCTCTCGTCCATTGCTCAACTCTTCGTTTGGTGGATTTAAACCGAAGAGGAGCGATGGAGTCTAAAATGTCAGAGCAGGTGGTTTTGAAAGAGAGAAGGAAGTCCTCTGGATAAAATTCATTTGTACTTGAAATTGGAAAGTCCATAAAAGCAGTGGTAAACAGTCCAGCGGTCTCAGGAGTAAAAATATGATGCCAATGACCTGCAACGGCAGGCCTACTGACAGGTAGGGGGTTGAAAACTCTAACATGATGGGGAAATGCACCGCTGCTGATACATATACAGTGTGCTCTGACCGGTCTTGTTTAGGATGCCCAATGTGCCTTACTGCATATGCCACTTTTTGCCTCTATAACAACATCAACTACTACCTCGTGCATGTACTGTGTACATTAACTCATACGCTGCTTTGCCACTTTGCAAATGTCAATGCTAGAAACCTTTAGTTTATTTTAGTTATACTTTTTATACTCTTTTTTTATACTAGTATGCAAAAACTCAGGACAATATTATGTTCATTAAATGTTTAATGTTTTAGTTTTAGTTTTAGAGTCGGTGTAAATTTTCATACTCTTATACCACTATGCAAAAACTCAGGACAGTGTTAGTTTTACTATTTTATGCTTATGTCTATTATTATATGTTTCAGTGTTTCAATGTTTAGATGTTTACTGTTGCACCGAGGGACTGAGAGAAACGCAATTTCGGTCCTGTATATGTCCTGTACAGTACATATTGCAGATCTGACAATAAAGTTGACTTTGACTTTGACTTTTGACTTTGAAATGATCTGAGATGGCAATTTCAGATGTTTCACAGAGTGAAATGGATAGCCCATGAGATATAATAAGGTCCAAGGTATGTCCAAGAAGATGAGTTGACCCACGCACAGACTGTATTAAGTTAAAATATGTTAAAAGATTAATAAAATCAGAGGCTAACTGATCGGATGGGCAACAAACATGAATATTAAAATCTCCACAAAAAAGTAAATTGTCAAATTTGGGGATGGAGTCTGCTAAAAATTCAGCAAATTGTTGAATAAAATCCTTATTATTTTTAGGGGGACGATAGACAATTCCAAATAATACAGGCTGTGTCAGCTCAGCCACGAACAGCTGTAACTCAAAAGAAGAATATGTTTTGGCAGGTAAAAGTCTACATTTGAAATTGTCTCTAAAAACTGAAGCAATGCCCCCACCACGACCCGTGAGACGGGGGGAGTTGAGGAAGGAACAGCCGGGAGGGAGGAGCTCTGAGAAGGCACTGTTTTCATCTGGTTTTATCCACGTCTCCGTTAACAGAAGAAAATCCAGTGTGTGTGAGGAGAAAAAGTCATTCATGATAAATGTTTTGTTAGTTAGTGATCTGATGTTAATCAGTGCCAAACGAACGGAGTTCCTGACCGTTTGCTGACATCCATGCTGAAGTGGACGGAGGTGTTCCTGAACGCAGCCCCGGATGTGGGTCCCAACGAGCCGGCTGCGTGGGCGTGTGCAGCTGGCGTCCGGGTCCGGGACAACCGGCCGGAGCCAACGATAGCAATCCCTTGTTAGCCGGTTGTAAATGCCGTGGGAGTTAGAATCCCGAATCCGGAGTTTGACGTGAAGTCCGCTTCTCCTTCCGCGTCGACGTCGACGGCTCCTGGAGGGCAGCGCGGCGAGAGAACGCCATAAACAGGTAGGCACCGAGGCAAGGTGTGGCGGTGGAGGAAGCTCAGAATGTTTGCTAAAGTTGGCTGGAAAGTTCAGCATAAAGTCTCGAATATTCAAAAGTGCCAGGCGATCGTATGCACGTAGCTTTGACAGAGACCATACTGAAGGCAAAAACGTTAAAAATAGCAGAAACACAAGTAGCGAATAGAGCAGAGAATAGTAATAGTCTTCGTGAATGAATATGTTGTTTGATTCAAACTAATAAAGACTAAATGTCTGTTTATTGAGAATTCAGTAAAGAGCATCTTAGGGGACCTCGTCATGTCCACTACATTAATAAAAATCTCAAAGTGCTACAAAGTGTAACAAAGATCAAAGAACAAAATAAAACAAGTGATAAAATAAAGTAAAATCAAATAACAATATCAACTAAGATCAGAAAGGTGGATAGTGTTTTAAAGATTGTTGGATAGTGATTGTACATTGAAAAGTTCTATTTTAATACTAGTTGGACTGGATGCCTGTAGAACCGGTTTAAGCAAACTGAGGTCCACTCCACGTTCTCCTTGCCCCTTCGTGTGCTGTGGACTAGAAGAGACCACAGACGCAGCGTTCTGATGACGTAATCGAGGTGCAACACGTCGCGTGGACCAAGCGGAAAAAAAAATCGAGTCCGACCCAGTTTGCCGAGAGTAAGTGAATTTCTTCCGAGAGCTTCTATGGATGTAACGAGGTCTACGCAAAAGTCCCAGTTGTTAGGTGGTGGAAACAGAAGATGTTAAGTTCAAGCAGCTACGAGGTGGAGTACATCAACATCGCGCCAGTCAAGCCTGGGGAAGCTAGCACAGAGCTAGTCGCAGACAGCAGACCCACGGCTCCGAAGAAAATAACCAAGAAACAGTGAGATGTAACTTGAATGAGCATGCCCCGAAAAGGAGCACAGGAGAAAATCCAGAACAGTCCAGATGACACGGGATTGAGGCTGACAAAGGCAGTAGGTAAGTGAAACAATAATTGCAGCTACGTAGTTTCTCCAAGCAAGGTTTGTGCAAAGTTCTTGCTGGAGTTGACAGGAAGTAGACGGCCCAATATTCCGGTTAGGAAGTACTAACTAAACTATCCAGAAAGTAGACAAAGAGTGTTCAAAGAATAGCAACAGTAAAGGAACCTTTTTTGTGCGGAGAAGCGGTGACGACACGACAACACGCCAGCGTACCCACCCGCCAAAACACTGATTAGTAAAGCTATCTATCCAAGGAATCGAGCAGAATCGAGCAGACAATCAAATCTTGGCCTGGCTATAGTCTCTCATCCTGAGCAAGCACAGCGGCAACAGCGGAAAGGAAAAACTCCCTTTTAGAAGGAAGAAACCTCCAGCAGACCCAGGCTCAGGACAAGCGGCCATCTGCTTTGACCGGCAACGTGCGACGTTAGCAGAGCCACAGCGCAGTTAGACATGACAGCTGTCCGTAAAGTCCTTAATTAAAAAAACACTGAACAGAATAAGTCTAGATAAATGTCCAAAAAGAAAAGTGTCTAGTAAAATAAAATAACTTCTGAGCGCGGAGAAGCGGCGAACAAACGCGAACGTCACGCCAGCGTACTCTCCCGCCTCAGTACTGTATGAATGTGTGTGTAGTAGAGTGTTGTATGAATGTGTGTGTAGTAGAGTGTTGTATGAATGTGTGTGTAGTAGAGTGTTGTATGAATGTGTGTGTAGTAGAGTGTTGTATGAATGTGTGTGTAGTAGAGTGCTGTATGAATGTGTGTGTAGTAGAGTACTGTATGAATGTGTGTGTAGTAGAGTGCTGTATGAATGTGTGTGTAGTAGAGTACTGTATGAATGTGTGTGTAGTAGAGTACTGTATGAATGTGTGTGTAGTAGAGTGCTGTATGAATGTGTGTGTAGTAGAGTACTGTATGAATGTGTGTGTAGTAGAGTGCTGTATGAATGTGTGTGTAGTAGAGTGCTGTATGAATGTGTGTGTAGTAGAGTGCTGTATGAATGTGTGTGTAGTAGAGTGCTGTATGAATGTGTGTGTAGTAGAGTACTGTATGAATGTGTGTGTAGTAGAGTGCTGTATGAATGTGTATGTGAAAGTAAATGAGATCATACATTGTGCTGTAAAGAGCTTTGAGTATCTTGATTAGACATTTAGATTTAGACAATTAGACAGAAAGGTGCTATATAATCCATTTATCAAGAAGAATGCACACAAAAACAATTGAATCACAAGTTTACCAGTAATCAAAAGAGAACAACAAATTATTACATACAACATATGCCCTCCAAAACTTTAATTCAGGCTTTTCAAGATTTAGATGAAGGCTCTAACCATGACTAATACAATTCATGTTTACATTAAAAAAAGGTTGGTTGGACGTTTTATAGTGAGGCTTAGCTGTAAAATGTGGGACTGACATTTCTAATGTGTCCACTTTTTGTCTGTCTAATTAGATCTCACTTGAAAATGAGTCTTCTAGGCTCAATGTGACTTATCTGGTTAATTAAAGGTTGAATGAATGAATGAATTAATTCTAACAAACTGTAAAACAAAGTAAGTAACATTTTGAGAAACTATATTTATTCTTTATGTCAGTATTCTGCAAGCCAATGGCCTACAGTATAAAGGAAAACCTTAAATGTTCATATAAAAATCTGATAACGTACCTTGGCCTTCACTCTGCTTTTTTACTAGTGTCAGTTTGTACCCATCTCCATATGTGCTCTTTAGGAAAAGGGGTGTGCCACAGCATTTGAGTTTTCCATGCGAGATGATTGCGATACGATCTCCCAAAAGGTCAGCCTCATCCATGTTGTGTGTGGACAGCAGGATTGTGTGACCTGGAACACACATGCACAAAAACATCTCTACAGTTATCTAGGGCAATGCATATATATATATATATATATATATATGTAAAAAAGGTTAACAATTGTAATACCATACTATATCATATTAGCTTTATTTATAGGGTACAGTAGTCCCTATTGCAGTTTGTGAATGTACAGTGCATAATATTGTACTGTACAAAAAAAACTGTACAGGACATGATTGTCAACTTTATATCACTCAGGTGATTGGGACAGTACTGTACAGTAAGAAGTTAACGAAAAAATAAAATACTTCAGACAGGCACTGCCATTTTGTAGTTTTCTCTCAATAAGCATACACTGTATTCCCGCTCATTATGACTACATTTCCCAGAAGCCAACAGTGCCCTGCCCAGAAGCCCCAATTCCTTCTGCTGAAATACTAGAGGGACAGTTTTGATCTATTCGGATCTATTGGTGCTTATTACAATGACTTCGGTGCCCAGCGGATGCAGACAGCCATACAGAACCCACGGAACTGGACCATAACCGGACCTCCAGACCCATCGGTGAATCTTGAGAGCTGGTAGCTGGCCCACGAGGACTTCTGAGAGAGGACGCGCCACCAAAAGTCGGGGGTTGTTTCCAGAGCCCACCGGGACTTTTTCCATCCAGACTTAGACTCAATCGACCGCCTATGATCCTGTGCCGGCCAACCGAAGGTCTAGTCCCCCCAAAATGTGATTTGGCATTCAAGGGCTGCACTGAACCAGGCCAGAACTGGACCCCCAGACTCTGTGGTGAACCCAAGAGCTCCTAACTGGCCCACAAGGACTTCCGAGTGGGGATGCGCACCGCCGAAGGTCCGGCACTCCATCTGGAGCTCACCGGGACTTTTTGTATTTCTTTCATCCGGTCCACAAGGACCTCTGAGCGGGGACCCGCTGGTAAGTAAACTTTAGTAGCTACATATAAGTTGTTAAAATTAGTAGGTTTAAGAGTTTAGAACATTGATTGTGAGCTTTGTTGCTGTTGGGTACATCTGCAGAAACGAACTGAGTCAGACCGGAACCGAGAGCTGTTGCTGTTCAACAGATCTGGTAAGCCAAATTTAGTAGCTACATACTGAACGTTACAGTACTGAACGTATGCTGTTAAAATGACATAGGTTTAAGAATTTAGAACATTGCCAGAGTATGGGAAGGGTTTCTAAAGCTTTAAAATACATAAATAATGAAATGTATAACCGGATTGCGGATATTCATGTATCACGAGGGTCACTGGAACGTAACTCCCATGATAGGTGAGGGATGTAAAACAACCTGAGTATGATTGTTTTAAGTAATTATTGAACACCTACTCAATATTCCTTCAACACTTGCTCTTCTCAAGGGTGGATGTCTCCTCTCGGTCTCCACTTTGCTTTTGCTTTGTCTTGTCTGTAAAACTGTCTGAGAGCCTCTCTTCTACAAAATCTTCCGAATCATAACTATGGACTTCAATTTGGTCAGTTGGTCCCTCAACACAAGTGATAACATTTCTTCAAAAAGAAGACAGGCTGTAGGCGAAATGATTTGTCCTGTTGGCATGTACACAGCTGGATATCTCATCGACTTGGAAGACTTGATGACTTGTCTATCTCTGCTGTCATCTGTGGATCTTAAGGACGCATATTTAATTGGATTTATGATAACTGGTTCCTGCTTTTTGGTTTTGGATGTTTCCTGGTCTATCAAAACACAAGGAAGACGTTGGCAGCAAATCTGTATCTGGTCAGGCTGCCTGCCTGCCTTACATGATGGCTTGGTTCATGTCTCGAGAAACCAGACTTTTGGCAGAATGGATTAGATCTCCGGGATTTTCTCAGCACGTTCCATTGGTGTGGTCATTTTAATTTGGACATTTCTGAAGCGAGTGGACTGACACAGACTGAAGGTAGATGTCATTAAATGAGTTCTCGTGGCTCAATGAGCCTACCTGGATAAATAAAGGGTAAATGAAAAATAAATGAAAAAATTAAAGTTCTGCATGTCCCCAAAACAATTGTGTTTATCTGACATTCGGCTCTCCAACTGGCCTTGACAGGCCGTCTTATCGCAACACGCCTGTAGAAGTTTTGTAAACCTGATGCTCTCACCCCTCCCAAAGCTGCTACTGAGGAATCCCACGGACTTTTCAGAGGAGCCCAGCTGAATAAACATTCTGTCATCATTTTAGGACTTTGGCCGTCCTCGGCCAAAGTAAATAAAATTTAGTGTGTAAGAACAACTGTGATATTGATTAAACTCAGGATTTAATAAAGCTAAAACTTAAACATGTACCAACTGCTACAGGTTACAGTATTTTCTAACTTCCAAACTAGTCCTAGACTGCATGGAGCTTATGTTACACAACCCAAAGTCCTCTCCAGATTTTGTGGCATCACTCACCGTGCTTGTACTTCAGGATGAGGTCCCAGATGGCCCTGCGGGCGTAAGGGTCCACTCCTGCTGTTGGCTCATCTAGGATGATGGCTCTTGAGCCACCAACAAAGGCAATGGCCACAGACAGCTTCCGCTTCATCCCACCAGACAATGCCTGCACCAAGCTGTGACGCTTGTTGGACAACTCCAGGTCCACAATCATCCTGGACAATCACACAAACACATACTTGTAGCAAAGCAGGTTGTTTATTCCTCTAAGGCAGTGCACACTTCATTTTATGCACTGCAGTCTAAGGCCCTGTACACACGTAGCCGGATATCAGTAAAACCGAACAGTTTATCATGCAGTTTGGCCTTTCATCCACACGTGAACTCCGGTTGATGTAACTATAAACAAATAATAAAAAAACTCCGACCAAAGTGGAGATTTGAGAATTCTCCGCTTTCGAGTCTGCGTGTGGACTTTCAGAACCGGAGGTTTCTGCTCCAGCTGGAGCGGCGCTGACGTCACATAATGCTCGGCAAAAAAAAGCGCTAAAAAGTCAACATACCTGCTCCTGACATGATTCCCAGTCGACATTTTCCTGAGTTTTATTAACTTTGTACTCCAACACGGTAATTAATAGTAGTTCAACCTCGTGGTCTGTCCACACAAACGAATGAAAAAAATAAAAATAATAACAGGAAGTTGTGGCTGGGTTGAAGGGTTGTGACTGCACTACACTGCCACCTATGGGTTCTGCATATTCATTACAACGCTCTGTGGTGAAAATAGACGGGTACATGTAGACGAACATTTTAAATATCCGAACATGTATGTACAGAGCTATTTTTTTGCGCAGATATTCGTTTTTCAAACACCAGGCTACGTGTGTACAGGCCTTAAATATACACACCACTTTGTTGCTTTCACTGATTTTAAGATACTGTTTAGGGACAAGGGCTTTGTCTGCAAACACCTGTATGTCCTACTGAAGCCTGGTAAATGCCAAATAACAATAAATACATACTTGAAAGTTTCTGGAGAAATTTTGATGGGGACTGCCATGTTGTGGCCATTTTAAAATGTTGATTTTACAGTATCATGTGTTGAGCATTGCTCTCAGGTACCATCAAGCCCAATTTCAGCCCAGAGTGACGGATCCTGGAGAGTGGAGGGAGCAATTTTATCCACCACCAAGTGCAATGGTGGAGCTGGGGGGTTGGCCAATGGTGGCTTTGGTCACTATATGTAACAGGTTAAAAATATTATTTTAAGTAATGCTTGGACTTCCACCAAATTGGTCATGATTTGTTAAGCAAATTAGTTATTTTTATGTATTAGTACCTGTTTGAGAAGAGCAGACAGTATGTCCTACTGCACTTGAATGTAACCCACAGAGCATAGTTACATAGCCAGGCACATTCAGAGAAGGGCTAGATGCCGTTTTGAGCTACTGGAAGTAAGATGTGTGATGCCTTGGGTCCAGATATGATACATTTTTCTTGCTTGATTCATGTTTATAAGTTGTATATATGTACTTGTGTTGGAATAGGGATGTTGTTTCATTGATCACAGAATGTTATCTGGCCTATTTTTTTATTATTATTTTTGCATTGTACCGATCCATTGTGTCCAGTATACTTTTTTGGTGTTGTGTGTTTGGAGGACAGAACTAGGAATATGGACATCCGAAGGCTGAATTGGCTCATTACGAAGGCAGGCTTTGTGGTAGGACTGGGCCTTGACTCTGTGGAAAAGGTGGTGGAGCAGAGGACGTGTTCCAAGATCAGGGTGATCATATCCAATCAGGGCCACATCTTGAACTCTGTCTTCTCTAACCAGTAAAGTTCAATGAGCTCCAAATGCCATTCATTAAGGTTTTCTACTGAGAGACTAAAAAACTGCTTGCCCCTCATGCCATTAGGCTGTATAATTCGGCCACTCCTGGCAGGAACCAGAGAAGCTAGCTGGTTTTGGCCCCTAACATACTTGCTGCTTTATGTCCTCTTAGAGTTGTTATTTGTAATTGTTTATTGATCTTTTTTAATACTCTGGTTTTTTATCGGGTGTCGGGTGTGGTTTTATCTCGGGATTTCAGCTGGTAAGTTTACATTTATTAACGTTGCTGCAGCTTAATACGTGCATCGCGGTGAGTTACACTAGGATCCATCTAACGCTAACTTTAAGATATTAGTGTGTAGCCTTATTTTATCTATGTAGCTAGCTAAACTCAGAAGAAGCTAACTAAAATTGACAGTAACAGATAAAGCTTAGCTTCTAAAAATGTGCTCATCCATCCAGTCAGCTGGTTAAACAGTTCACCAAATGCTCATGTTATGTTTATGTTCTCCTCACAGGAGCCTTTGATCCTGATGTGAGGACAGAGACAGACAAAAGAAAAGCAAGATGGGGATGGGGGGGCAGGATAGTCACAAACTTTGTTAAAAGTTTGCTGCTTTTAACTACAGTGGAGGCTGCAAGGTGGATGTAAGTAAGCTGTAAAGGATATTGTTGACTAGTAAAGCTTTTATCTCTCAGCCTAGATAGTGTTTTTTGAGCAATAATAACAACCATTTTATTGTTGATGTTTTATGTTCTAATGTCAATTAGGGAGATGATCCCTAAACCCCAGAGAACTGCAGAGAAGATTCAGGAAGAGACACAGAGGTACAGAAGTCTGTCATCAACCCTAACCTCAGTGAATCCAGTGACTTGGTGGTGGAATGTGAGGGACAATATGCCAGTGTTATCAAACTTGGCAACCAGGTATCTGTGTGTGCAACAAGCATCATCCACATCCTCAGTGAGAACATTTTCTACTGCTGGAGACACCATCAGCCAGGAGTGGACTTGTTTGTGTCCAAAGAAAACAGACATATTGTTTCTGAAGAAAAACTTTGAAAAGGTCCTCAGTGTGTAGCAGTGAGCATTAGACACTGATGTGTCACTGGTTTGCAACTCTTCTTTTGACCTGGAAATTATTTATTTTTATGTAAGAAAACTGCTTGGAATGGAAAAATACCAAAGTAAAAAATAAAACAAGATGTGTACTGTAATGTTTAACATAAATTTCTTCTTGTTAGAATTAATATTAATTACAAAATTGGTACAGTACTGAAAAAAGAACTGTCCAGGAACCGACACCGGTACGATACAGATTTTTTTTTTTTTTTAGAAAGGTACCCAGCCCTATTCATGGATCACAAAAATGTGAATTGAACTCTCAACATGAACAATATTTTAGAAAAAGGACAAAAGTTTACTAATTTTAGTAGAGAAAGAGTTTTAAATTGTTGTAGATCCCAAAAAAGCCTCATAAACACTAATTGTGTATATTTTAATTACAAAGGGTTTGATTTATTAGATTTTTGGGTCTATGTTTATTATTTTCTTGTGCTTGGAAAGTTCATTTTAGTCTATTGTCAGCTACAAAAGTGTAATTTGAGTAAGTGCCCTTTTAAAGGGGGTCGATCAGCCTGTTGGACCATGGACGGCCCAAAAGGCTGATCCAAGTTCTGAAAAATCCTCCAGTTGTCCGTCACTACAACAGATTCATAGAAGGTTTGATAAAGTTGATCAACTCATATGTAGATGATACCACGTTACAGTATATTTATTTTAAAATGTCCAGTTTCCCTCTTGATAATTTTATCAACTGCAATATTTAGCCAAGTTTTATGAATCATTATCCAAAAGTCTGTTTTCTGGTAGACATCAGTGAATGTTTTCGGTGCTTTGTACCATGAAGTGAAAATAAAACCATTATAGCCAAAGTAGGGAAGCGCAATATTGGATTTTTGGCCGATATCCGATATACCGATACGTTAAAACTTATTTGTCCGATAACGGATGTCGATATTGTATATACTTTCTTTTGACAGAACATAGCCTCTTATTTAGGCTTATTTGCTACAAAAATTGTGCAACAGCTGTAAGAGCTGGGGACATATATTCAGTAACAGCCATTTGATATGTATAGCAGTTTAACTTATGTTAAATGAAAAGTGTTAAATGTTATTTAATAATAATAATAATAATAATGTCACATTTTGTCATCAGTGTATGTTTCTATACAAGACGAAATTTGACTCTGCATTTAACCCAATCACCACCAGATTTATTAGCATTAGTCACCTGTGATGCTATCTGTTCCAGGTTCCTAGCTGCAGTGTGGGATCCTCTGCACTCCTGTGCATGAAGGACAACCTTTTTAAGTTCAAAGATTTTGTCTATCCATTGTAAGACTTTTCATGCTAACAGGGCTAACACGACGTCCAAATGTCTGTGGTAAAACTCACCCAACAAGTCGTGCTGTTGGCTATTAGCTTCTCATTGACGTCGAAAATGACGGTTGTAACTCGGGTAACGTTACGTCGGAAAAATATATGCGACTGGGGACGATGTAGTGAGGCTCATAGTGAGTCCATAAATCTTCGGAACCAGACATTCTCACCAACAAAAAATAAAACGTCCACACGCCAACATTTTTTTTGTTTTCTCTGCGCATGTGACATCATCGCGTTGTGCTGCCGCTGCAGGCAAAAACAGCTCCTTTTATATCGGTGAGATATTTTAATGGAATGGCCAATGTCCGATATTGAATTTTAACACTAATATTGGCCAATACGATACCATGCCAATAATATCGTGCATTCCTAAGCAAAAGGTTTGTATTTTGTTTAATATTGCGCATTTTGAGATTGTTTTTCATCTGTTTTGCTGTTAAACCTAAACATTACTGTATATAAAAAAGGATTACCAACTAATTTGCAGAAAGTTTGCATCAACCTCAAGCCTGCTGAACAAAATGATACCATTCTTAAACTGCAGCTGTGGGCCACACAAAATCACTCCAAGGGCCTAAATAGCCCTCGTGCCGCACTTTGGACAAACATGACCTACGCCACTACAGCCATCTTGTTTGAATTGAATTGAAAAAGCCTCCTGGATAGGAGTCGAAACGTTTTCTGCAACAAATAAAGTCCAGTTGATCTTGTATTGAACGCCTTTTTTGCTTTTATCATGTCCTGGACGACTGAGAATCTTCACCAGCATCTTGTTTGTTAGTTGGAGGTTAGCTCACCCTGGGTTACATTTCTGCCTGGGTGGAGCAATCTTACCATTGGCATCAAGTCAATTGCCCCACTATGCTCAACAATGGGACAAAATAATCAAACAAACAAAAAAAAACACACATATTTAAACAGAACTAGCTCATACTTACTTGTCCATCTCCTTGTGTATATTTTCTTCAGCCATGCCTTTTAGTCTGGAGTAAAACCACAGGTGCTCCTCCACACTCAGCTTGTCAAAAAGCACATTATGCTGAGGACACATGCCCAAGTTTTGACGAATACACTCCATTTCAGTGCGAATATCATGGCCATAAATGGTGGCAGAACCAGAGGTTGGTGGAAACAGGCCAGTCAGGATGGACCTGTACCAACATATATTAGGTGATGATTAAAAGAAACTTTGGTGAAATAATTACACATGAGTAAGTTACGTTTTCTGTTCCCCAACAATGCTGAACTTAATACAGAATCTTTGTGACTATAAAAATACTAGTTGTGAGAAGAAAAGCTCTTTTAGGAGAGAATTCTGAGTTTACTCTGACATTTTTAAATCATCAGTAGGTCTGTTTTGGTTACAAAACAAAACAAAAATAAAATCCTTATCTTAGTTGAGTTTTAAGTATGAAAACAATATCTACCCTAATTTTTTTAGTCAAGGGGTAAACAAGCAGTCAATTTAACATTTGAAATGCAAGTACAACACCATGAATAGTACATAAAAATACTTTCAAAAACTGAATAATTTATTGAAAAAGCACGTCAGTTTTCTCACTAGTTTATTCTTTGATGCTTTCAAAATGTTTTTAGTGGGTTGCAACATTTTTGACTGAATATAATGCCATAAACTATCAGATGTGAAGAATAAATCATGTAAATGATGGTTGCTGCAACATCTGGAAATATTGTTTGTCCATCTTGTTTTATTAGTTAAAGTTGAAATACTTGGCCACCACAGATTAATCTGCAGCCAAGCCAATCATTTGACAAAACCATCCATCATCTTCCTCTTGTTCTGGACTCGGGTCTCGGGGGCAGCAGGGAGGTCCAGACATCTCTTTCCACAGACTCCTCTTCTGGGAACACTCCAAGGTGTTCCCAGGCCAACTGAGAGATGCAGTCTCTCAGTAAGTACTTACTTACTTTCGTTAGTTAGTTAGTTAGTTAGTTAGTTAGTTAGTTAGTTAGTTAGTTAGTTAGTTAGTTAGTTAGTTAGTTAGTTAGTTAGTTAGTTAGTTAGTTAGGTAGGTAGGTAGGTAGGTAGGTAGGTAGGTAGGTAGGTAGGTAGGTAGGTAGGTAGGTAGGTAGGTTCCGGACTTACGAGCTCACTAACGAACAGTAAATTTGTAAAGAACATACAGAAAATACAGCACTTTTATGTGTTGTTAGATGAAAGTGTGTTAGCTTACCATTTGGAAACAAGTTTCTGAGCATGTTTATGAACTAGTATGAACGTTTGTGATGAAAAACGAGTGTTCGTAGTAGCGCTAGCATAAATTTTCCGAAAATCCGGACTTACAAGAACACGTGTTTCGTGTTCCGATGTACGAGATTTCGTCTTACGAGATAGTCGGAGGAACGGAACTTGCTCGTAAGTCGGGGACACCCTGTAATTCTTAGTGATTTTAAGGTCAGAGTCAAAATAGACATGTCAAATTTCACAGGACAACACATTATGTAGGCCAACTGAGAGATGCAGTCTCTCAGTTGGCCTGGGTCTTCCCCAGAGTCTCCTCCCAGTCGGACATGCCTCCCTAGGGAGGCGCCCAGGAAGCATCCTTGCCAGATGAACCACCTCAACTGGCTCTTCTCGATGTGGAGGAGCAGCGGTTCTACTCTGAGTCTCTCCTGGATAACTAAACTTCTCGTCCAGCTACCCTGCAGAGGAAACTCATTTCAACCTCCTGTATCAACGATCTCATTCTTTCAGTCACCCAGAGTTTGTGACCAAAGGTGAGGGTAGGAACGTAGGCCGACTGGTAAACAGAGAGCGTTGCCTTACTGCTTAGCTCCCTCTTCATCCCAATGGACTGACACAGAGTCTGCAATACTGCAGATGCGGCACCAATCCACCTTTCAATCTCACGCTCCATTCTTCTCTCACTCTTGAACAAAACCCAAAGATACTTCAACTCCTCCACTTGAGGCAGAACATCACCCTCCACCTGAAGAGAGCAATCCACCCTTTTCTGACTGAGGACCATGGCCTCAGATTTGGAGGTGTTGATTATCATCCCAGCTGCTTCACACTCGGATGTGAACTGCTCCAGTGAGAACAGGAGATCACAGCATGATGATGCTAGCAGGACCACATCATCTGCAAAGAGCAGAGATGGATCCTGAGGCCACCAAACCAGAATCCCTCCAACCCCTGGCTGCACCGAGAAAATCTGTCCATAAAAGTTATGAACAGAATCTGTGACAACGGGCAGCCCTGGTGGAGCCCAATATAACTTTTAACTTGTAACTATACTTTTAAGCAATATAAAAATGTGTATAGTTTTCTCAAATGATAGGGGTTGTCAGTTTAGATGTACAGTATACATGGTGGTGGCCATCTTGGATTTTGATATGACAACAAAATTTTTGATAGTCACCTTTCTAACTCCTAGATGTAGCCACATACTAAAATGGAAGTCTGTACTTCACTGTTTTCTTTAAGTTATCATGCTCACACCATGCACAGAAGGATGGACAGAGGGTATTTTCGAATTCTCCCTCTTCGCTTCACAGTGGGGGACAATAGCCACAAAAGTAATGAAGTGAATAAAAATTGTTAGCAATTTATATGAACACTAGATGTCTGTCCTTATTTTTCCAAGTACACATTTGCAGGATTACAGCGTTTACACTCCCTTACATGGTGGTAGTCTTCCCTGCTCCGTTGTGTCCCAGAAAGGAAACCACTTGATTTTCATACAGGTTGAGGCTCAGCTCGTTGAGGGCCAGTTTGCTGCCGGTCTT
>JBBPBX010024615.1:0-21330 GCA_038048925.1 Garcialebias charrua
TCATCCCTGAAAGAGTGACCGCTGGTTTGCAGATGATTGTAAACCACAGCGTCACTCATCTGCAGGCCAGCAGGCCACCATCATTCAGGAATGAAGATGTTCACATCTTTGATAGAGGAATGTTGGTTTGAGAGAGGATTAAAGGCGGCCATCTTTGTCCATCATTAAACAGGGCGGAGGTCTCCATGTTCAACTGTCCCCTTCTTACAATGCTGTTATTGCTAATATCACTTAGCCCTCTGTGAATTTCCATTAAAGTCTTAAATTTGCATTTACTTGGTTGAATATTCCCCAGAGCCTTGACGGCAAATATGTGATAATTAAAGAAAGTGACAGATTCAAACAATATTTAACAATAACACCACTTTGGGACATTAATATGTAGCCCTAAAGAACAAACGGTGATAAATTGCAGCTAATTTCATAATTTAATGGATCAAATGCAAAACTTGCGGCTTCAAAACAATTTAATAGATGGTTCAATTTACTTTTTATAACCAATCTAAGGTTGTGGCAAACTCATACAAACCCTATCTAACACATTAGCTATCCAGCCAAAATAGGTTCAAGAATATTTTATTTGATCTTATGACAAATTTATTATTTTTTTGGCTTTGAGTTGCTCCGGACATGCGTTTCCCAAAATGTGAAATAATCCCATAAGGATTGGGGGTAGAACAAAAACAAAAAAAAGAGAGTGAACTTTTTGATATATATTGTTTCATTTATCCTCCTCTGATATTTATGTCTTGATTTACCGATTTACCGTATTTACCGTTTTTTTTTTTTTGGTAGCTGTCACGACTTGGGCTACACAGTAATATACATCCAAACATCTCAATGTATATTTACCATGTTTAGTGAGTTGCTCTTGGAAATGGAGTCAACTTTACCACATGGTCAGAACAACAAGAAAAACTGACAACACAAAAAAAGTGGGGGAAAACACGACAGAGAAGAAAACGGAGAAAAACCGGAAGATGGCAGCGATAAAGGTATGAAACAGTACAACATCAGACGGTCACTGGAACACAACAACACAAAGAGAAACAAGTATTAGGAAAAAATGGTTTAATATAGGAGACAGAAGCAAAAAACTGCATCACACAAGAACATACGTTTACAAAAATAATTCTGGACTGCTTCAGCTACACAGTTAGTTCACAGAGAAGGACAGAGTAACGGGAAAAATCTAAACAGCTAAAAGCAAAAGTTTCTAATTAGTTTATCTCTTTATTAAACTAATACATTAATCCACTGAAGGTGACTAAATATTTCTACTCCTTTTTCTATAATCGTCTTACCATGTAGAAGACACAATACAGAAGTCAAATGAAACTTACTGCTGTTGTATAGACAAACTTGCTAAACGTATTCATAAAGCATAAAGAAAAATTAATCTGATTCAACTACCCTTTCTTGGAGAAAAAAAAAATAAAGATAGAAAATAAAACATTTAAGTGAGGAAAAAGAAGTGAAAGAAATAAAGCCAAAGATCATTTAGAAAATCTTGTATCAAAAGCCAACTTTCTGGATGCCAGCTAGAAATCACACTCGGGACCAGTCAGGGTCAGGCCACACCACCAGGCCAGACAGCATTTTTCTAAGATTTTTTGTTGTTGTTGTATCCTTTAATCTCCAGTATAAAAAAATTCCACTGGTACAAAATGCATAAGTACAATCAGTTGTAGAAATAGGAAAGCCTGCATTTTTTTTGTACTTTTTAAATCCCATCCAGTGACAGATTTCGAAGTGTTGTCAAACAAACAAACATCACGCTTACAGGATCCACTGAAATGCATCGACTTTGGCTTCTCTCAAGACAATAACTCCGAAACTACCGAAATCATTTTTGGGAATCGAAAAAAAAAAAAAAAAAAACAACAGCAACAACGAAAATAAAATCAGGTAAATCTTCACAGACGACAAGCTTTTTCTTTTTACGCCACAAAAAGAGAGAACACACAAAACATTTTTTTCCTCATAAAACTTGACATAAGCCATAATGCAAAGAAACAACAATTTTTTTTTTTTTGTCCTTTCAGGTTTCATTATTTGATAAATAGCACTTAAGATAATTAAGAAAGAAGGAGAACAGAGAAGTGACAAGATAGAAAGATTACAACGAGCATCGGCGATGACAGCCCCTGAGGTGAGCCGCTCCACAGGAACTCTGCTTTTACGACCCTCTTGTGCTTCCACATTGAAACGAAGATGAGATGCTTCACGCTAGACTGTGCAACATCAGGCTGTGTGCAGTGTTCATTCGATTTGGCAATTTACAACATAGTCCTTGGTTGCTTGGTTGGGTTTTTTGGTGGGGGGTTGGGGAAGAAACAGCTGTATACCGTATTTTCCGGTCTATAAGTTGCACCTTTTTGCCTAATTTGCATGCCCTGCGACTTATAGAGAGGTGAGACTTGTTTATGGATTTTCCCCATATTTTTAGACAAATTTTTGGCTCAGATATGACCGTTTTTCATTTTGGCAAAAAATGGTGCAGTAAATAGCTCATAAACCACACGGCAGATTTTCTTTAAATTTACAGAAAATAATTACTTGGTGGTCATTTACAAACTGTTAGCTGTTGGAGTTATTTGAGATAAAAGTCGATGTTTTATAAACGTAAGTGTGTCGCAGTTAGCTTAGTTGTTTTTCGGGTACTTTTTAGCAAATAGCTCATAAACCACACGGCAAATTTTCTTTAAACTTACAGAAAGTAATTACTTGGTGGTCAGTTACAAACTGTTAGCTGTTGGAGTTGTTTGAGCTAAAATTAGATTTATTTATAATTTATTTTCGCAGCGCGCGCGACCGTTTGGAAGACGTCAAAGCGAAACAATTTAATTCCAGCAGATTTGACCATTACGTGAATTTATTAAGGAACGGTTAAGCCAAGACACATCTTTGCTATAATTTTCAGCAGACAAACAATTGTTTTTACCGCGTTAATCTTGTTAAAAGTCCTTCCGTGCATGCTTCTGTGGTCGCCATTTTCAGCAGGGCAAATGACGCGCTGACGCGTCGCGGTGACGCATAATAGATGCGACTTAAATAAAGGTGCAACTTGTTTATGGATTTTTCCAATTTATTGCCAATAATTGGACAAAACGACTTATAGAAAGGTGCGACTTATCAGGCAGAAAATACTGTACTTTGCATCTGTTTGAACAACGCGGTGTGTAGCCTCTTTACGTAAGGAACTGCTGTGCAGTTTTAGTTCTCTGATGCAAAGACTTCCACGTAGATCGGGGCTATTCAACTAAATTGTTCAGAGGGCAACAGTTACTGGAAGCCAAAAGCGCAGGGGCCGGACATCCAGCAGTTATTGTCATTAAGTAAGTTTGTTTTACGGTTTAAAATCATTTTCTTTAAAAGGAGCCCATTGCTGGGCCAAACTGAGCTCACCCGTGGGCCTGATTTGGCCCATGGGCCTTCAGTTGAATAGCCCTGATGTAAACTTTGTGGCTCTGATCATGTGTACTGCATTAAGAGGGGAAAAAAAGAAGTTTGGGCTTTGAGAGAATTTAATGAAAGCTGGATTGCCTTAAACTTGAGCGCCGGCTGTTGTTTTTCCTGTACGGACCTGCAGACGCGACCTCTTTCTCTCAAGCCAACAAGCACTTTTATTTCCCCTGTCGCCATTCCAATAAGATGCTTCTCCGCGCGGCCCAGTTTCTAATAATCTCAGCCTGCCTGAGAGAGAACAACCGAAAAAGCAGAGCGGCATCCTTCAAACCTCCAATTTCCTGTTCGTTTTCCTGCTATGGACGAAGTGGCGGACGTGGGAGGTTTAATTGCACATACAACTGAATCTAGACTTGGCACGTATCACTGACGACGTTTTCTACTCTTATAATACTGTTACGACTCTCCCTGGTTAAGGCGATTGGTGAGCTTCTGTAGAAAATAATGCTGCCTCTTTTTTTTCGCAGACCGTAAACTTGTTATCAGGGAGAGGGGAGAGGGGCAGTTGAATAGACTAACATTGTGCCACGTAAACGGTGCCTCTACGTGAATGTCAATAACATACTTTGGCATCTATACATGATTTTGGCCCATTACACCACAAGACTTACACATGAAGTAAAAGTACAGCAGCGAAATTCGGACCCTCCTGTTTCCTTGTTTTTTACCGCCTGTCCAACGGCGATATGTGCTTTTTAAAAATTTTCCTCAAAAGGTGCGAGGCTGAGCTTGCCCTGTGCTTACATCATGAACACAGGCGCTCCACAGTAATGACTCTCGCAATCAGAAACAAACGACTCCGAAATGTTTGGAACTGAACAAAAAGAGGATTTAGAGAAATAAGGCGCAGAAGTGCGACTCTCCCGCTTTATTTTTAATCGTCCGAGAAGCGGGATGAAGTAAGAAAAACACAGGGTGCTGAAACTTTCTGCGTCCGTGCGAGACACTGATGGGGTGAGAACAGGAGTGCAAAGATTCTTGGTAAGGCTTCGATGAATGGAACGGCTGTACAATGGCTAAAAAAACAGTGATTCTGTGTGTTTGTGTGGGGCGGTAGCGGTCACTGACGAGGTTTTCACACTCAGGGGCTCTCATGCACATTGAAAAAGTAAACTGCAAGATCTGCACGAGAGTGTTCGTGTGTCCATGTGTGCATATGTGTGTGTATAGATATATTTATATTTATATATATATTTATATATGACACATGGGCACTTTTTTTTACATCTTTACAAAGAAAAAAAAAGCAAACATGACATTTTCAGGCAACAAGACCACAGAATAGCAAGTTAACAAACTCTTTTTTTTAAATCTATATTTTAAATATGAGGGATCCATACAAAACACTTATAATAAAATACCCATGTTATCAAATAATTTCACAAGTAATACACTGACGCGCTAGGCAGGAAGTACCTTCAGAATTTGGCACTAAACTCCACTGATCTCATTTTTTTTTCTTCTTAAGACATTTTGCCGAACAACAAAACACATCTAAATATTGTTTCCCACGAGAAAAAATAAAATAATGACACTGATGCTTCACAAGCTGACATTATATATTCATATAGATATATGTTTATATTTATATAATTTTTAGGAATTTTATATAGCTAATTAACAAGGAATTTAGCAAACAGGGACTCCTTAAAAAAAGAAAACAACTAATATAGTAATATGAAAGGCTTCGTCTATTCAAGTAAACTGATTTTTTTAAATCTTCTCTTGAAAAACATGAGACATTTAAGACTGTTAGACTTAGGATGAATCCACAACTAAACTCACAAGAAGCACCAACATTAACGTGGGTTACAGGTATCTTTTTTTTTTTGTTCTATACATTTAGACAGTAGAAAATATAGGTCATTTCATCATGTGCATTTAAACCACGGATTGTCTATCTGTGAGTCAGTTCAGCAAAAGGTGACACAAGTAGGTAGCATTTTTCCCCCCAAACAGGGCAAATGTCTTTTTTTGTTCTTTTTTTTAACCTTTTAAACTACTCTAGAAAAAAGTGGTTCTATATATAGACTTTGAATGAGAAACAGAGCCACTTAAAATGGCCTTATCAAAAAACTTTACACTGCCTGAAAAATGTAAAAACCATTACAGAGCTCTGAGAGAGTCTAATATTGATCAGACAGTTTTTGTTTCAAAACTGTTCGGAAGTAGTCTTAATTCTCAGAGAAACTGGCACGACTGCTTCTGGCACCGCAGTACCGGTAATTGTTTATTTATTTATTTTTTTATCGGAAACCAGAAGCAAGATGTCGCACCAATTCCTGTAGTGAACGTTCAAGTTTACTTTAAATCAAGAAAAAAACAAAAGAAAACGTACAGAAAGAAGAACGTGAAAGCAAGTCACTATGCCACAGGTTGGTTGTTTTACCCCAAAAAAGAACATTTGATCTTCCATAAAAAATCTCAGTCTTTTTATTTATTTATATGAATGCAGCTTTTTATATTTTTCACATTGATTTTTCTTTTCTTGCCCGCACCTCACTTATTGCCTCCCTCCCTGAAACCCTCCCAGAAAACATATCCAAATGAGGTCTCATGCAAAAAAACAAGAAACACAACAAAAATAAAATAAACCCAAAGACAAAAAAAAAAATTATAAAAAAAGTCCAAAAAAGCCAAAAGTTCAAAAGGTCAGTTGGCAGCGGCGGTGGAGGAGAACCAAGTTATGATCAGGTGAGCTCGGAAAAAAACGTCAAAAAATAATGACGGGGTAGAAGGAGGACGATGACACTTATTTTCAGTGTTTGTTTTGATTTTTAAAAAAATTGTTTTTTTTTGTTTTGTTTTGGACGCCACGAAGACATGCTAGGCAAACGATGAACTAACAGGCATGGAGATGGGTTCTAAAAGGGGGAAAGAAAAAAACAGGGAAGAGGAGAAAGTTACACACAAAGAGCCAGAGCGCCACACCACATTATTAAAAAATAAAATATCAGGAGAAACAACAAAGAACAAACAGACCGGCAAAACAACACCACACACTAATTTCATTAGAATTTTCTTTAGTGTTGATTTCATGTTTCTTTTAACTATAAAATAATTTTAACGTTATAGATCAATACTAACAGGCAACACACATTCACTGTTAACACGTACACAAAAAACAGAGAGTGCCCAAAGCTGTATCCATCAGTTCCCGATGGATGTCGACGTTTGGGGGAACAATATTTTTTGGAACAATATTCTTTTGATTTTGTTCTGTTTAAAAAAAAAGAAGTTTAAATATTTGAAAGGGTAATGGTGGGAGGAACAACGAACAAACAAAAAACACTTAAACAAAAGACAAGTTAAAAAAAAAAAAAATGTAGGAATTCGACAATAAGTACCGGTAGTTCCGAAACAAATGGAGAGAGGTAAAGTTGTAAAGAGGTATGGATGATAGATGAGTTAACACAAAAAATTGTGAGACTGATGTGGTTGGGTTTGTGGGAGGGGGGTTGCAAAAAAAAAAAAAAAGTTTTGTGGATTGTAGTTTCTGTACTAAAAAAAAAGGAAAACACCGAAAAACCCAATTTCACGAGACTTCTCCACAAGGGTCTACTTTAATGATACGGTATACTTTATAGGAGTCCAATAACTTAACGATTGAGGATAAATAAAATCTTTTTCTGAGGCAGTAAAAATGTATAAAAATAGAACTGCTTTTTTTACAAATAAAATTTACAGGCCTGTGGCTTTTCTGTACTTTAATTTTTTTATCTCTCAACAAACATCAAGTATTTTCAGTGAAACCCCTTTAAGCGTTTTATAGTAGTATATGTTCCTTCAAATTCTGGATGTTGTTTGTGAAATTCTACATGCGTTAACATTCCCATCACAACAAAGACCAATGTGATCCCAGAATATCGGTTAATAATTTTTAAATATTTTTGCAGAAAGAAAAATATGAGCATAAATCATAAGACGTAAATAAGATGTGTTTTATTGTAATTTACGGTCGGCTTTACTGCAACGAGACCACAAATGTTTCGTTGCCTTTGCTCCCGGGTTGCCAGCAGGCATAGAGGGGTTTGGAGAAGCAGCGGTGGCCTGCAACCAACGCCGGGGAGGTCAAAGTTCAAATGTGCATATTGGTGTGCGCAAAAAAAGAAGAAGAAGAAGCAAAACCAAAAACGAACCCTTCACCAATGGGTTCAAAACAAGATTATTAAATAAATATATAGATCATGGCTCCTTAGTGTGTATCTCAATTTTGACTCACTACTCTTGTAAATGTATAAATAAACACGGTAAACTGGACATTTAAAAAAAAAAGTTTAAGTTTTGAATAGGAAAAAAACCTAGCTAGCTACGAGCTAGCCCCAAATAGCTACTTCCTTCCATCGTAAAAAAAAAAAAGAGAAAGAATGCACAAAACAATGGTGGAAATGGAAGTGTTCATGTGTCTAAAAATGAAAATAAGAAAAACTGCAATAAATAAACAATATTAAAAGTTTACTTTAAAATATAATATTGAAAAATGCCAGAAAACAAAAGGTGTCTCCCTCTGGGTGGTTTTAAGTCATTTCCCCCTCCCTCTAAATATATTTTTTTCAACCCCACATTGACTCTCACCCCTATATCCTGGTTAAAGAGGTTGTTTTGACATTTTTCATCTTTTCTTGTTCTTTTTTGTATTTATTATTTATTCTCTTTTAATGGGGGGAGGGGGGACTTACCCTAGCAGTGCTAACAGGGGGAGCAGATAGACCCTAGTACTAAGATCAGTACGGTTTGCTGTCATTCTTGGATCGCTTCAGCTGCACTTTCAGGCGCTTCATGCCGATCTGGAAGCCGTTCATGGCCTGGATGGCAGCCTGTGCTGACACGGGATTGTCATAGCTGACGAAGCCTGCGAAGAAACGGGAGGACATTTCATAAATGTTGGTAAAGGTGATTAACTGACCGCATACCAAGCTGAATGAAAACAGAAGAACATTTCTGTTGCACAGTATAATACTGTACACTTATTTTGATTTAAACGTCTGACAGTGATGGATTGTGTTCAACAGCCTTCAAATCCAAAAAAAAAAAGTTAAAGCAATCAATAGTCAACAAACTGCATTTTATCCTATGATCACTGCAGAAAAAGTTGTATTGAATGGACGCCCATGAAAAAAAATTGCTTTCTTTCAGTGAAAACTTAAGGAAAAATAAGTTTCTGGTGAGTTAAATATCTCCGTCAATCCCATTAAAAAGCATGATATGGATAAGTCCATGGCTTAAAAACAACAGACCTCAACTCTAGGCCTCCTTCATGCTGGAAGACAACCCAGTTAAGCTCACAATGACTTACACAACCCATTACAGTATAAATGTACAGTATTGTGGTAAATTTGGCAAACCTCGTATTGCGATGGCACTACTACTTGTCAATTTATACCACCACAATGAACTGCATGCTATTTTGTTCATGCTCAAATTCATAATGAACCTATCATAGTTTACCGGTACACACAAATGAAGAGTAGTTTAGTTAAAAGCTATTGCATATCTGCATGCCTCTTTTATGAAAGGACATGACTTATTTAGCAAAAATACGCTAAAATGGTATGGACATAGTAGTTGGTACCCTTAAAGAGACTATTAACCCTTACGTTGGAGTTATGTTTCAAACTAAATGTAGCATTCAAGTGTCTTTAAGGTTCTCATCTATTCAGCCTATTTAAAAAGGGAACAGATATGTTTATGTTGTTTGGTATGATTTTGTGCACCATATTGTAGGACTAAAGAAAAGAAAGCCCAGACCTGTCTGAAGAGTTCATAGATTATAAATGTCATAGTTAAATGTGAAGGCTACAAGACCATCTACAAACATCTTTGATGTATGTACTGGTATATATAAGTATTAAGTTTATGGGCTTGTAGACAATGTCCCAGTATGTGGACGCAAGAGGACATGCAGCCCATGCTTGATCAAAAATAGTGTGAATGGTGAAAAAAGAGCCAAGAAAACCATTCAAAAGCAATCTAGATGAACTCCAAGTTACGTTTCTGATCGTACTATTTGTTGGGAAGAAGACCAAGAAGAGCTTCACCACTGACACAAAAACCAAACCTGTACCTTCTTTGACTAGTCCCTTTGGAAGGAAAAATTAAGCTAAAAAAATAAAAACCAACAAAAATAAAATAAAGACCACCACACCTATTGTAAATATTACTTTTTTCTGGGCTACTGACTAGACTTCATGAAGAAAACGAGAAGCTCTGAATGGAGATCAGCTTAATGTGAGACAGCAGTGTTCGCATCGCCAGCCACTGGAGACTCAAAGCAATCTGCTGGCTCCTTAGATAAATTATGTTATTAACTGTATTTTATGTGAATGTTTCTGTTCAGTGCCCTGAGACAACTTATGCTGTGACTTACCGCCATATAAATAAAATGAATTGAATTTTGCTTTTACAGTGACTTGCGAAAGTATTCTGCCCCCTTGAACTTTTCATTCTTTTGCCACATTTCGGGCTTCAAACATAAATATATAACATTTTTATTTTTTGTGAAGAATCCACAACAAGTGGGACACAATTGTGAAGTGGAATGACATTTATTGGATGTGTCAAACTTTTTTAACAAAAAAAAAAAACTGAAAAGTGGGGCGTGCAATATTATTCGGCCCTTTTACTTTCAGTGCAGCAAACTCACTCCAGAAGTTCAGTGAGGATCTATGAATGATCCAATGTTGTCCCAAATGACTGATGATGATGATAAATAGGATCCACCTGTGTGTAATCAAGTCTCCGTATAAATGCACCTGCTCTGTGATAGTCTCGGGGTTCTGTTCAAAGCGCAGAGAGCATCATGAAGACCAACACCAGGCAGGTCCGAGATATTGTTGTGGAGAAGTTTAAAGCCGGATTTGGATACAAAAAGATTTCCCAAGCTTTAAACATCCCAAGGAGCACTTTGCAAACAAACATCTTGAAATGGAAGGAGTATTAGACCAGTACAAATCTACCAAGACCTGGCCGTCTCTCTAAACTCTAAACCACAAGCCACCTGGGAGACACACCAAACATTTGGAAGAAGGTGCTCTGGTTAGATGAAACCAAAATCAAACTGTTTGGCCACAATGCAAAACTATATGTTTGGCGTAAAAGCAACACAGCTCATCGCCCTGAACACACCATCCCCACTGTCAAAACACGGTGGTGGCAGCATCATGGTTTGGGCCTGCTTTTCGTCAGCAGGGACAGGGAAGATGGTCAGAATTGATGGGAAGATGGATGGGGCCAAATACAGGACCATTCTGGAAGAAAACCTGTTTGAGTCTGCAAGAGACCTGAGACTGGGGTGGAGATTTATCTTCCAACAAGACAATGATCCAAAACATGAAGCCAAATCTACAATGGAGTGGTTCACAAATAAACATATCCATGTGTTGGGATGGCCAAGTCCAAGTCCAGACCTGAATCCAATCGAGAATCTGTGGGAAGAGCTGAAGACTGCTGTTCACAAACGCTCTCCATCCAACCTCACTGAGCTCGAGCTGTTTTGTAAGAAGAATTGTCAAGGATTTCAGTCTCGATGTGCAAAACTGATAGAGACATACCCCGAGCGACTTGCAGCTGTAATTGTAGCAAAAGGTGGAGCTATAGTATTAACGTGAGGGGGCCGAATAATATTGCACGCCCCACTTTTCAGTTTTTTTTAAATATCTTTATGTTTGAAGCCTGAATGTGGCAAAAGGTTGAAAAGTTCAAGGGGGCGGATACTTTTGCAAGGCACTGTAGCATGGGGGAAACTCGACTCTGCGCAGGCCGCACGACTACCTTGGAGTGAAACAGGCAGCGTCAGAACGCTCAAGCCTGGTTTATACTTCTTGTCGCACGTCTTTTACCCCCCGTTGAGTGAACCCAGCGATGACGTAATTGCGTGTGTGTCACCGATCGCATTGAGTGTTTATACTTCTAAAAGACGTGGGGATAATCCCTCCCTCTTCCCTCCCACTGCATACGTCACGCGCACTCCCACTGCATGTTTTATCAGGACAAACGGATTTAATATAATGATAGGCTCCATTACCTCGATTTGTGAGTCCGTTATCATCGGCGTAGCCAGGATTTTATGAGGGGCGGATTGTTTAAAGGAAACGTGGACCTTAAAATAGCAACACGCCTCGGTGGCTCAATGGAAATGCGTAGGGTTTCCGCTCCAAAGCTTTTCTCGACTCGGGTTTGAATCTCACCTGGTTGAACTTATTTTACGTTTGTCTTTTATTGGATTAAAAAAAAGGAGTTTGCGTCAGACGAACGTAAAATAAGTTCTACCAGGTGAGATTCGAAACAGAGTCGAGAAAAGCTTTGGAGCGTAAACCCTACGCATTTCCAGTGAGCCACCGAGGCGTGTTGCTATTTCAAGGTCCATTTTTTCTTATGTCGGCTGTTGTAATGTTTGTAGTCGTCCCCCAGTGTTTAATGTATGGGTCCAGCCACTGCAAAGACAGGTATAACGGAGGAACTGGATTGGTCCCACCAGAATCCCTGCTCCGGACCGCCTCGGTGAGTTTCTCTTCAAAACTATCCATGTCAAAGCAAAAACAAAAACCGGCTTCTAAAAGAGTAGCGGGTAGCGGTGTCATACACCATATATGGACATCCAAACAAAAAACGCCCACAAACTTTGAACCAATCACACGCTGCGAGCCGCATCGTCCGTGTCTCGGAGTTCTGACTGGGGGCCATGTACAAGACAGCTGTCACCGGGGGGTCGCAGCGGGAGTGCAGACGGAAGTTGCGCAACTTTTTTTCATTCAACGGGGAGGTAAAATATGTGCGACAAGAAGTATAAACCAGCCTTCAGCCTCAGTTGCAGCAGGTCAGGGGTCTTTCAACATAATAATGACAATCCAAAAATTATAACTAAAAGCACTGCAGAGTGGTTGAGAAAAAAAAGAAGAACTTTTCGTACCGAAGCACTTGCTAAGGTTTGTCTGTTTGTCGATGAAGACTTTGGCAGAGACCACGTTTCCGAAAGGCATGAACATCTGCAGCAGGTCCTGGTCTCCAAACTCTTGGGGCAGGTGGTAGATGAAGAGGTTGGCGCCTTCGGGACCTGGTGGGGATGACATGCGACATGTGATATACGTACTGTCGGAACGAGCTCCTATCCACAGTATTCCTGAGGGTGTCACTGTATTTGCGAATGTGCATTGAACTTCCTGTCCGACACCGGAAGTGCCTTATTCCATAGGCGGAGTATGGATCGCGGGTGTTTTTGAAAGTTATTTTCATTCATTTTATCGGAGCAAACACAGCTTTTGTTTAAACGGAACGTTTACTGAAATGTCCTACCGGGGTTCAGGTACCTGCTGTGCTGTTCGCGGCTGCACCAACAACCGGACCAAGCTAAATCTTTGGCTAAAACAACAGTGTTTTCAACACGGACCCAAAACAAAGAAAGAGTGTTCCTGCATCCTTCTCTATGGCTGTGTCTGCGCGATCAGGTAACATCTGTAATTTCTTTTTATTCAGGGAGGGTTTATTAATGAGAGTTTTGGATGATTTACTGTCTTAAAATGATATATGTCAGGCGCGACCGGTACTTTTAGCCGAGATAGCTACTAACAAACCTTAGCCGAGAGGCCGGAGCAAACGCGTTCGCTATGTATGTATTTTTAAATTATGTCAGCGCGATCAGGTCACATCTGTAATTTCTTTTTATTCGGGGAGGGATATTAATGAGCGTTTTGGAAGATTTACTGTCTTAAAACGATAGATCTCAGATGCTCCCGGTATTTTTAGCCGGGATAGCTGCTAACAAACCTTAGCCGAGAGGCCGGAGCAAACGCGTTCGCTATGTATGTATTTTTAAATTATGTCAGCGCGATCAGGTCACATCTGTAATTTCTTTTTATTCGGGGAGGGATATTAATGAGCGTTTTGGAAGATTTACTGTCTTAAAACGATAGATCTCAGATGCTCCCGGTATTTTTAGCCGGGATAGCTGCTAACAAACCTTAGCCGAGAGGCCGGAGCAAACGCGTTCGCTATGTATGTATTTTTAAATTATGTCAGCGCGATCAGGTCACATCTGTAATTTCTTTTTATTCGGGGAGGGATATTAATGAGATTTTTGGAAGATTTACTGTCTTAAAACGATAGATCTCAGATGCTCCCGGTATTTTTAGCCGGGATAGCTGCTAACAAACCTTAGCCGAGAGGCCGGAGCAAACGCGTTCGCTATGTATGTATTTTTAAATTATGTCAGCGCGATCAGGTCACATCTGTAATTTCTTTTTATTCGGGGAGGGATATTAATGAGCGTTTTGGAAGATTTACTGTCTTAAAACGATAGATCTCAGATGCTCCCGGTATTTTTAGCCGGGATAGCTGCTAACAAACCTTAGCCGAGAGGCCGGAGCAAACGCGTTCGCTATGTATGTATTTTTAAATTATGTCAGCGCGATCAGGTCACATCTGTAATTTCTTTTTATTCGGGGAGGGATATTAATGAGATTTTTGGAAGATTTACTGTCTTAAAACGATAGATCTCAGATGCTCCCGGTATTTTTAGCCGGGATAGCTGCTAACAAACCTTAGCCGAGAGGCCGGAGCAAACGCGTTCGCTATTTATGTCGTTTTAAATTATGTCTGCGCGATCAGGTAACATCTGTAATTTCTTTTTATTTGTCCCTCCTCTTTTAACAAAACGAGTGGTGTTCCCACATTTTTAATGAACGAAAACAACAAAGTTTGGACTGTCTTCAACTGTATTACTCGCATGTAAACAAACGGTGTTTCCGGTCAACCGGAAGTCGTGTGCACATTTCGCGCAAAGCATCATGGGACGTAGGAATACTGTGGATAGTTTAAGCACAACGGCAGGAGACAGAGCGATACGTTGGAGAGAGAGCGCCGTGCTGTCGTCATAGGAACGGCGCTCGAGCACACCGCTTAGCACAATGTCTGATGACCTTGGGTTGCCGCTGCTTTTAAACAACATACAAATTCAGAAGAGATGAAAGCGTTTGGTTTTCATTTATTTATCACATTTTGCCTGGATACAAACAAAAGACCTTTCCCGTGCTGTTGCTTTTAATTCCTTCTTTCAGCTGCATGTTGTCCCTCTTAAGAGGGGTCAAAGGTTGCCTCTCCACCCTCTCTCTCTCGCACATTGGGATAATCACGGCGGGTCAGATCTCTTAGAATTGTCTCCACAGTTAAATAAAGCTGCGAGGGAGGACGATATCTGGCACGACTCTGTTTCTCTGGAGGGGTTTGAACTCCTGGCTGGACTGTCAAAAAGAGAAACAGAGAGCTTCTTTACAAATGTCTGCCATGCTCGAAGCAGAGATGAGAGGAGCACAACAGAAAGCGTGCAGCTGTGTTTGTTTTACGAGACATTTCATCATCTGGTTTGTATTCAGCGCCGCCATCTAAAGGTTTGGGGTGAATTTAACTGCAACTGTCAGCTTGTGTGTGCAGGTAGCACTTTGCAGCGGCACCCATATCCAAACAGACTTTTGTTTTTCTCTTCTGCAGATTTGATGAAATGTTCAGATGCTTGGTTCAATGAAATATAAATATAGAAAGAATCTTAATAACCCTGAGTTTTTACTTTAGATTTAAAAGAAATTTAAAAAAAAAAGCAAAACAATTGCACTTCCCTATTTTTACCTGGCTTTCTTAAAACTATCTTGTTTTGTTGAGAAATAGAAGTTTTGTTTACCGTTTCTATTTAACATTATTATATTCTTGCGTTGACTATTTACAGACTTAAAATGTTAATAACTTTGTTAAAAAAATACACTTGGTTAATCTTTATTAAGTAAATAGTAAAATGTATTTCAATACATTTTTGCTAATCAGATATTTTCCTCTGAACATGACATTTTTGACTAGTTTGGCTGTTTAAATTTAAGATTTTCTATGTCCACATAATGCATTTTTGGGTCTGATAGGGAGAAACCCAGACAGCTAAACTAATTCTATCACGTAAAATTGGGACAACAAACCTTGTTTTTAAGATAACAGCATGTTATCTCGAGTTAACCGCTTCGACATTAGCGGCGTCTCCATACCTTCTCTTTCCACCTCTCTTTACACAGAACTTGTTTTGTGCGGGAGTTGTAGGCGGGACCACAACTCCCGCACAACACAAGTTCTGTCTAATGTCGAAGCGGTTAACACCATAGACTTAATATGCCTGTGGTTAACACAAACTCCTTTTTTATTTTATTTATCCAATAAAAGAAAAGTAAAATAAGTTCAACCAGGTCAGGATCAAACCTGGGTCGTTGGAGCGGAAAGCAGACACGCTTTCCATTGTGCCACTGAGGCATGTGGGTTTTTGCAGGTCTACTATATATTTAAAGGAACCGCCCATCCTAAAATACTGGCTACGCGCATGCTACATCTAAACTTATCACGCTATTACTAAATACGTATCACGTTTTTACTACATAGTATCACGTTTTTACTACATAGTATCACGTTATCACTACATAGTATCACGTTTTTACTACATACGTATCACGTTATTACTACATAAGCTCCAATTTTTGTTTTTCATGGATGACTGCAATACGCTTCCGTATTTTTTCCCCCTAAGTCACTATGATGATAATAAAAATACCGTAATTTTCTGACTATAAGTCACTATTCTTTTCACATGTTTTGAGCCCCACGGCTTATACAATGATGTGGTTAATATTATGGATTCTTTTTTTTTTTTGACAGGCTAATGAGCTTCCTACCACCAAAACATTTAGCCTCGTCGCACTCGGGCCCTCACAGAGCTGCCCAATGCATGTTTCTCTCCTTGAGGGGTGGGTCCTCGTGACTCAACGAGACTGTCTAAATAAAGGTTAAAAAAATGTGACCAGTGAAATTACTTAACAGGTCACAGTTGACCAATGAAACGGGGAGGGGAGGTCAATGAGATAGCGATCAGTGACTTGTTATAAATACGGTATGCATTTGTGTGTTACTGGTACGTATTTAATTAAATTTAAAAAAATATATTCTGTGTAAATATCTGATGTTGGACACCCACAGCTTATAGACAAACACAGCTTATATATGTACAAAATTATTATTATTTTAAATTTGGTGGGTGTGGCTTATATGCAGGTGCTCTCAATAGTCTGGGAATTACGGCATGTCATTTTAACTTCACATTATAAATCTTTACCAGTGTTGATGCTTGTTTTCAATTTTAAATGTCTCCTGCTGTCATTCTGCAGAACTATAGGAATCATTGAAACAATGTATGGGAGGAAAGGCCTAAGCGTAACTCCCACTGAACCAGACCGGTGTGCGGACATACAGCCCCGGGCTACTGACCCTCTTTTTGACTGCCGGCGGCCCCTTGCTGTTGGAGCAGGGACTGGCTGTAGAGGGTGGGCAGTGCAGCGGCAGCGTACTGCTGGATTCCTGAGTAAGCCTGCGTCAGCGCGTCCATGGTGCCCGCCGTTCCGTTAGTGAGCCCTGCACCGCCCAGGCCTCCGTTTAGAGCCGCCATACCTGAGAGCATTTGAGCAACTTTACATAAAACCCAACAATAAAGAAAGAAGAATGCACTTACTCATTAGCGCCCCCATTAAAGGTTGTGTTTTATCCACACACACATACACAAACACACTGTAACGGTCACACGGACTGTCAGAGACGTGTCATGACAAACACTAAGAACACATCGACGTTGTGTCGACACCCACGTGAGACAACAGCCAACACATCAGAGTACAGGACACACAAAGTAAAGTTTACAATCAAAGTGAATGAGTTTAGCTGATGACAGCCAGAGCTGCACAGAGATCTGAGAAAAGAAGCGCACAGCAAACACAAAAGCCCCGTCTACACTACACCAGATATTTTATTCTCAGTTTTAAAAAATATACATGTCCACACATTTTAACAAATTTACAGAAACAGCTATGCCACACCACTAGGTGGCAATAACTTTCACATTAATGGCATCAAAATACAGAGAAAGAATGGTCTCAAGATGGATACAACTTTCCCAAACTAATTTTAACTTTTTTATTTTTTTATTTATTATATATATTTGACAACATCTTTCTCAGGTTTTATGAATTTCAGCACAAAGTTTATTAGCAATACGATTATTTAAAAACGATAAAGATGCAAAATCGTACAATCGGCTCAATTACTGTTTTAAATTGTAGGGAACAAAGTGACACTTAGCATAAGGAAAATAGGCTGTTACAATGTTGTTTCATAAAATCTGCATTTATCCAGCCTACATGAAGACAAGAAAAGTAATACTTTGGAAATGTTTATTTTTAAAAACGTTTTTAAAAAAAAATCTCAGATTTGCACACTAATAGGTCTGTTTGTGATGTGCGGACGGAGAGTAAAAACTCAGCAGAAGAAAAACATCCGGAGTAGTGTTAATTGGGCCAAACTTATAGAGAACGTCTTTCGTTACAAAACATAAATAACATTTAAACAACCACAATGAGGACCTAACATTTATAACATCTAAACATGTATATGTTTATCAGTTTACTGCATTTCTCGCTAAACAAATCCAGGTATGGAATGCCATTCACGCCAATATTAAATAAATAATACAGTACTACTAAAATAGATATCACAATAAAATGATTTATGATCCAAAAAATGCATTAAAAATAATTCAATAAAATAAGCAAATATAAAAATGAGCTGGTACACGAACATAATAAATATAACAATTGAAGTATTTACATTCCCGCTTTAGATTACTTTTACTTCGTAATACACTGTTCTTATTAGTTTATCTAAAAAACAAAACTACATTAAGACATCTTTACAAATGTTTTTTTGTTTATTTGATCTTGTTAAATGTGCTTTCTGTGTACAATATACTGTATTTGATTGTTTCTTTGACATTTTTACAAAAACATTTAATATTGTCTTAAACGGCATTCCACAGATTGGGAAATGTGACAATCCACATTTATAAACTACTGTATCTGTTAAAATACTAAACAGGATGTAGAAGGACAACATTAATTAATGGACAATGGAAAGACTACTTTTAAAAGCTTTCAATTTACAAAACTATAATCTGCTTACATAAAAAATAATAATAATAATAATAAATTTAATTTATAACGCACTTTTCATTAACAAAAATCTCAAAATTACCCTATCAGAATAAAATATTATATTTATATTATATACAGTCAGCATAAAGAAACATCTTGCTATGAGAGCTAGAATCCTTGTCTATATTTTAAAAGTCTTGCTTTTCTTGTTAAAAGTATAAATAAAGGATTATTGAGCAACTTTTCTTTCTATCCTTAATCTAATTTGCCACCAGAGGAACTGTTTCCTTATTTTGTATTAGATTTGAAAGTATTTGTTAGTATTTCAGTCCAAGTATTTGCACAGTAATTACAGCGATAGCCTGACTTATTAGGCACTAAAGCATCTTATCTCATATTTCTCTTGCACTGGCAGCCACATTTGCTTTCAGGCACAAGCAAGCTAATATATATGAAAAACTTTGTTGTTTTTTTTAAACTATGTAAATTCAGGGCAGCAAGCTGTGATTATTTGTGCTTTTCCCATCTATGACGTCTTTCTTTAAGAGTGAAGGCAGCGTGTGGAGGTAGCGAGGTGGGAGTTTAAAACGTGAAAGAACGCAGCAGTAACACTCATTAGCTGCTTGTAACAGCTTAATATCACGGCGGAGGGCAACATGTCTGAGGAGGTCTGACACGGGCTCGGCGTCCTGTCGCCTCACCGTCAGACACAGTGAAATAAATTATCACCACAGCGCTCCGGATTATAGGTCACTCATTTATTCAGGAATAATTGCACCGGTGACCTTTGCAATTCAATTAAGGCCTGGATGTGCTTAAATGAGGGCGGTTGGCGGCGGTGTGTGGAAGGATGAGGAAGGGGCACACAGAGGAGCGTGGGGTTAGCGGGGTACGGAATGGGATGTGTAACGGAAGCGACAAGTTCGCTTTAAAAGGACAAACACGTGCGTGCGTGCGTGCGTGCACATATTCTGTGTTTTTGCGCTTGCATGCGCTTGGGTGGAGGCGTGTGTGATTTACAGGGCGGATACAGCGACTCCAGCCGAAAAGGTCAGAGGAGAATAATGTGGTAGAAGAGGCCGGTAGTACAGGATCTCCACTGTCATAACAGCTCTGATTAAGATCCCAGCCCTGTCTCCTTGGAGGTCAGAGGCAGGACATACACCGCACGGCTCAATAGATGTTGGCAGACCACACAGACCATGTGGTTGACAATGTGCACAAATGGATAAAAATATGTATCTGCTTCTGATGCAACCACATGTTCAGGGACCTTTAGAGTAACTTCGACAAACTCTTAATAAACCTGTTTGAAAGTCTCATCTTTCTGAAAAGAGCTTAAGTTTGTAAAGGTTCATCTGAACAAACTGAACAGACGAGACTCAAGTAGAAATGCTTGGCCAAAATATCCATCCATCCATCCATCCATTTTCGTCCGCTTATTCGGGGTCGGGTCGCGGGGGTAGCAGCCTAAGTAGGGAGGCCCAGACTTCCCTCTCCCCAGCCACTTGGAGCAGCTCCTCTGGGGGAATCCCAAGGCGTTCCCAGGCCAGCCGAGAGACATAGTCCCTCCAGCGTGTCCTGGGTCTTCCTCTGGGTCTCCTCCCGGTGGGACATGCCCGGAACACCTCACCAGGGAGGCGTCCAGGATATGGCCAAAATATGCTGCACCATATTTAGAGAGCTAGAGATGCACCAATCCAATACTAATATTGGTATCGGTTCCGAAAACCCCCCAATTAAAAACAACCTCTGAATTGGGTATTGGTGACAATGTGATGGGAAAAAAAAGATCCATGACTGGGCAGATCTATTCACTCTAATTCTATATTTTATAATAATAATAATAATAATAATTGTCTAAGCTTGTCATCTGCGTATGTTTCCCATACACAGACGAAATTCGTCTCTGCATTTAACCCAACCACCTACCAGGCGGTGCAGTGAGCAGCCATAGAAGGCGCTCGGGGAGCTGGAGAAATAGGTGTGCACTCATACAAATGTTTTAAGTTAATTCAGCACTGGGTTTGTAAGCTCAATCATCCAGGTAGACAACAAGAAAACTGGCTAAATCCTGTTTCAGAAACGGGTCCAGATGACATAATTTAGCCATTTTTGTTAATTCAGCACCGTTTTTCTATATTGGATCGGTATTGACTGATACTAAACATCATATATCAGTATCAGATCAATATAGGTCAATACTAAACATCGGATATCTGTATCAGATCGATATAGGTCGATACTGAACATCGGATATCTGTATCAGATCGATATAGGTCGATACTAAACATCGGATATCTGTATCAGATCGATATTGATCGATACTAAACATCATATATCGGTATCAGATTGATATAAGTCGATACCAAACATCGGATATCGGTATCAGATCGATATTAATCAATATTAAACATTGGATATCGGTATAAGATTGATATTGTTCAATACTAAACATCATATATCGGCATCAGATCGATATTGCCCGATACTAAACCTCTGGTATCGGAAGTGGGGAAAAAATGGATTGGTGCATCCCTAGAGAAAACCAAACAACATATCAGCACAAATACCTCAACCACCTGTCCAGCACAGTGGTGGGGTAGTGATGGTTTGGGCTTGTTTTGCAGCCACAAGATCTAGAAACCCTTCAGTCATTGACTCATCGGTTAACTCTTCTGTAGATCAAAGGATTTGAGGGTCAAAGTTGAGCCTGGACCAAACTGGGTCATGAAACAGGACAAAGATCCCAGAGAGCAACAAATTTACAACAGTATGGCCGAAAAAGAAAACAATAAAGGTGTCACAACAATCTAGTCAAAGTCCAAACCTCAGCCTGTCTGAAATGCTGTGTGTGTGTGTGTGG
>JBBPBX010024616.1:0-17748 GCA_038048925.1 Garcialebias charrua
TAACTCCATTAAAAAGGTAAGTTAAATACTGAAAATATTATGATTTTTTTTGTTTTGTTAATATCATCAAGGTGATCGTATCTTCTTTGTAACTTCAGATACTAGCTGGTTAAACTCAAGGTGGCCATACATGGGAGCCTCACCAGATGGAGTCGTTTCATGTGACTGTCATGGAGCCAGGGTGTGTGAAATCAAGGTAAAATTTATTTCTCAAAAGGTTTGGACTACTGCACTGCAGACTTAGCTTTTTTAGATTTTTCTACCTGGATTATTGAGCATGCATTAGGGTACTGCACTGCAGACTTTGCGCACCTCACAGTATGAATGTTACAACTATAATTTTTTACTCAAATCTTTGTTGTTTGCATATTTCACAGCATGTAGCTGTAGTTTTGGGGATGGTCTTGCAGTTTGTGGGATGTTGCCTTGTTTCCAGTTAAAAAATGTGTGACCTTTCCATCACCTTTTAAAACTTAGTCCAGATTAATACATTCTTACCTGTGGAACACACCTGGTTGGCAGAGACATAAATATAGTCTCATTTTCTAACATTAGTGTTGGATAGTGAAATGAGTGAAACACAATCTTTAAAAAAGTATATTGAAATGTTTTGGAGACTACCATATTTATTTTTCATGTCTAAGTTTCATTGTCTTGTCCTTCAGTGCCCACAGAGCAAACAGCATGAAGTCGGTCTGAGGATGTGTGCTGGACAGCCTGGTTTTTGTCTCGTCAAGGTTGGAGATTCTGTACAACTGGATAGGAACCATCCTTATTACCATCAGCTCCAGGATCAGATTCACATTGTGGATGTACAATATTGTGATTTTGTAGTATGGAGTGAAAATGATATTTATGTGGAAAGAATTCTGCCAGATGACCAGCTGTGGGAAACAGCAGTTCCCAAAATTCAGCACTATTTTACACATTGCATCCTACCTGAAATCCTGGGACAGAAATCCACACGTGACTAACCAATCTAAGAATCAAGAATGTTATTTGGAGTAGTTGATGAAAGGAGTTTGAAAAGTTTATACAAATTTAAACAGTTGCTCTTTTTTTCCCCAAAAACATTTGTCACTACCATAACATGTTTCAGCTACACCTGTAGCAAGCACTCTGCAGAAGGGTCATGTGATGTTGTTACATGTCATGACAGCTGTTTTTTATTTACAATAATCTTAATTGAAAAGTTAAGTATGTTAAATCAAATGATATATTTAAATCAATATGAGATTAGCTTGTGAATTTCAAAGGTGTTCTAATATGTTAAATAACAGCACATACAAATGTCATATGTCACAAATGTTGCAAAATGAGTCTACTTCAGAAAAATGTTTTTATTTCAATAGCAAAACTCATGTCATTTTAACTGACCAATATTCACAAAGATTGGTTATGGAGTTCATTGAATAAATTAAAAATATTCAACCTTATTGGGTAAATTTTTTTTTTGTCTTCATGAACAATTAACATGTACAAATATGGTCTGTAACAGTATTAGTGATTTAATTTACTTTTGATTTACTTTAAATGATAAATACATGTATAATCATTTAAACTTAAAATATTTATATAAATATAGTTGATTGAATTACTTGTCGCTCAGGCCACTCTATTAAGAATTGTAATCTTTCATGGAGAACATGAATCGTTCTAAAACAAATTCGAGACACAGTGGCTTTTGACACATTAAATCTATAGGCAAGGTCTTGAAGCTGCAGATGTAATCTGAGATGCATAAGTATCATAATAAATTGCTCAAATTTGGAGAGTGCTGACAGTGATGACATGCTGATGTATAAGGTTCACAGAGCTGAAAAATTTGCATCAAAACTAAAAAGTTGGGCAGTCCCGTATAAAACTTTGTTTTATCGTTGTTCTGGAAGGTTTCAGGAGTAAATTTAGTCACTGAGACTTTTTCCTTAAGGTCGCAGATCTCAGTTGTGTAGCCTTTCACTGCATCCTCCAGCTTTGTGAGGTCAACCATGCTTAGATCCGTCTGGCATTCTGCATCTGCAAATATTTAATTATTAAAAATTACGTTCAGAAATTCTATAAATAAATAAATAGTATTTTTATTTATTATTATTTTACCTTTGAATCGTTCGTTTTCAGGGGCTGGTAAGCTTTCTTCACAGAGCTCCTCTTCCAGACTGTTGGCCTCCTCAGTGCAGAGAAGCTTCCAGGCCTTAGCTCTTTCCCTGCGCCGGAGGGATGCTTCTGTTTGTGGCCACTCGTTACTTCTTTGGTACCCCAGGTTAACAGTGGGGGCCCAGTCTTGGGAATGTACATCACCTGCTGCACTCGGACAACCTAAATATAAGACACCACTTTAAAGTAAAACACGTAAATGCCTTTCCTAGCACTAAGCTAACCGCTAACAACATTAGCATTCTAATCGGATTTTTTCTGGGAACAACCAAGTGTTGAACCACTACACAAGCTAGGGCATAACATATCTTACCTGTCTTTCTAGTTACTGTCCAATAAAATATCTGAAAATATGATTTAAACGATACGACCCTTACCTGTACAAAGTGGTCGCTGCAGACTCTCGTCAGTTTCTGCACCTCCTGTTTTTAGCCGTAGGTTGTAATCCACGTTTGTCGTCTTTTTTCTGTAAGTTTTTTTAAATTAATCCCCTTGTAGCATACTACTTTCGGAACACGAAAATAACTTTTATCTATCTCTCGATTAGAGCGGTTGCAACAACCGTAAACGGCACAGAATTTAGGCATGTAGATGCTGAATCAGCAACAGAAGGAAACGGCTGCGTTTACTTCCGGCCCCGCATCTGCATTCTGTGACGTCACTGCTACGTCATCTGAAACCCAGCAATTCACAGAGGGCTGAGTGATGCTAGCAATCACAGCATTGTAAGAGGGAGACAGTTGAACCAGGAGGCCTCCACCCCTGTTTAATGATGGACGGTTTCTTTTCACAAAGATAGCCTCCTTTACTCCTCTCTCAAACCATTGTTCCTCTCTATCAAGGATGTGAACATCTTCATCCCTGAAAGAGTGACCGCTGGCCTGGAGATGAGTGTAGACCGCAGAGTCCTGACCTGATGATGTTGATCTTCTGTGCTGGGCCATCCTTTTGGCCAGTGGCTGTTTAGTTTCCCCGATATAAGACTGATCACAGCCCTCCTGACACTGAACAGCATACACAATATTACTCTGTTTGTGCCGGGGGACTGGATCTTTGGGATGAACCAGTCTTTGCCGTAATGTATTTTGGGGTTTAAAAGCCACTGGGACGTTGTGTTTAGAGAATAAACGTCTCAATGTCTCTGAAACTCCCGCAACATACGGAATGACCACTGGTCTGGGTCTGGGTTCCTTCTTTTCACCTGATGGCTGGCTGGAGTCCTGTTTGGGTTTCTTCTCTGCTTTCAGGAAGGCCCAGTTAGGATATCCACATTTCCCTAGAGCCTGTTTTGTGTGTGATTTCTCCTTCTGTCTGGCTCCTAAGTTAGTGGGGACGCTGTCTGCTCTGTGGTACAGAGTCCTGATGACTCCTAACTTGTGCTCCAGAGGGTGATGGGAGTCGAACTGTAAATACTGGTCTGTGTGGGTGGGTTTGCGGTACACATCAGTTTGCAAATTTCCTCTATCAGAAACTGAGACCTCACAGTCCAAGAAAGCCAACCTGCCATTTTTTACATCTTCTCGTGTGAACT
Organism: Garcialebias charrua; assembly: GCA_038048925.1. Lineage (NCBI taxonomy): Eukaryota > Metazoa > Chordata > Actinopteri > Cyprinodontiformes > Rivulidae > Garcialebias > Garcialebias charrua. Next base: position 3,686 of record JBBPBX010024616.1, read on the forward strand.
TGATATATTTATCCACAGAGTTGATGTGATCAGTGAAATGTTGGACTTCCTGAGATTTAATCCAGGTGTCATCAACATACCTGAACCAATGACTTGGTGGTCAAACCGCTGCACCTCTACATCTAGAGAAGCCAGTTGAGATGGTTTGGGAGATGGTTTAGCTAAAGCTAAAGATTACTTATGCCCCTTTTCCACCGGTCGGCTCGGGTCGGATGTTACGTCATATGTGCGTCGCAGAGACCCCCTTTCATCCTTTTCCACCGGATATTCCGTGCTGAGCCGCGCGAGATTTCTTGAGATTTTCGGGCTGGTTTCAGAGGGGTACTGAGGCGAGCTGACCCGCTCTGGAAGGAGGGAGGAGGAGGAGACTCGAGCAGTTTTCACGGAAGCGAGGGACGCGATCACTGCAGGACTTTACATGATAAACACGGTAAAAACAATTATTATTTTTTAAATTTATAGCAAAGATGGGTCTTCAGCTGAACGTGTCCTTAATAAAATCACGTATTGCTCAAAACTGCAGGATTTTAAAAAGCAGGTTCGCCACGAGCAACACGCGGCGCGCGGGCGGCTTTATGTCTTTAAATGTAGCTCAATGAACAGATATAAAATATATTTCATAGCTGACTTTATAGTACGAGGGCTCCTGAGCTTAACCACGCTTTAATATTGTCACGTAGTGGTCAAATATGCTGCATTTAAAGTAGTTTCGCTTTGACTCCTTCCAAAACTGTGCTTGCACAACGAAAATAAATTATAAAAATTCGAATTTTATTTCAAATAACTCCAACAGGATACATTTAGTATATGAACATGTTGTGATCACACTATATTTTTTTGAAAAATATCAGCTATGTGGTTTTTGATAGAATTGATAATATGTGATACAAACAAGGGAGAAAATTAATGGAGGTGTCTTTATGTCTATAAAACATTGAATTTTATTTCAAATAACTCCAACAGGATACATTTAGTATATGAACATGTTGTGATCACACTAGATTTTTTTGAAAAATATCAGCTATGTGGTTTTTGATAGAATTGATAATATGTGATACAAACAAGGGAGAAAATTAATGGAGGTGTCTTTATGTCTATAAAACATTGAATTTTATTTCAAATAACTCCAACAGGATACATTTAGTATATGAACATGTTGTGATCACACTGTGTTGTTTAAAAAAAAAAACAGTTTCTGGACTAAATTAATCACATTTTTCTTTTACAGTCAACAGAAGAAAATCGCCAGAATTCAACAACCTGTGTCATCTTCTGGAGGAAGACGTGAGACACCAGATGGAAATTTGTTACTTCTGTTTGTCACTTCAAACTTTTCCTATTAAACGTTATATTTTCTTAAGTGGTGTCCTCGAACATTCAATTTCCTAAACTTATTTTATAATGCGAAGTGTGTATTGTGTTTAAATCCATACTGGAAGTTAAGAGAACTTTCCATTTGCATTTGACCTTTAAAGAATCATAAGATAAAGATTATTAGAATCTGCTCAACTGTTATTACGTTATAAATTATTTGGTTCTAGGATGAAGTCATACAAAAAAAGTCAAAAATTAAAAGTGGCCAAAGTCCTTTGGACAGTTTAAAGTTAAAGAATTCACAGACCATCCATCTACCATCTACCACCCAGCAGCAACTTTACCAGGGAAACTCTGGCAGTTTCAAAGATCACAGTGTGATGTTTTAAATCAACTTTATTTATAAAGCACATTTTAAAAACCACAGGGTCAACCAAAGTGCTGTACAATAACATAAAAGACAAGTTAATTAAAAACTATAAAAAGCATACAAAAATAAATACATATACCAGTCTTACTGCAGGTGTGTTAACATGCCATAAAAGATAAGATCACGTGTTAAAAGCCAAGGAATAAATGTGTGTTTTTAAATAAGATTTAAAAAGTTTTGAGGACTGTCAGCAGCAACTGCTCAGCTGATCTGAGATCGGGGAGGGCAGGAAGGTTGAAGCAGCTCAGATAAATATGGTTTTGCAACTTTATCAAGCACCTTGTGCATAACTAAATAATAAAATATGCTTTAATACATCTTTATTGTAAAAATACTAAATTGGAAAATACATGGGTTTAAAGAAGGCAACAAGGTAGGATTATGAATTGGGTTTAAAGATTACAGCTCATGAGGTACTCATTATAGCATGACATCTCTTTCACTTCTTCTTCTTTTGGTTTTTATTGGCGGCTGGCAACCAACTTAAGGTGCATTTACCGCCACCTACCAGACTGGAGTGTGGTTATCAGTAATGTCAGAGGGAATTTGACACATCACAACGATGTGTATGGCGTGCAAATTCACACCCTATTTCTCAACTACATGTTTGCATGTTGAAGCATGCACCGGCATACAGATACTTAGATACTATTACATTAAATGCGATTTATTAAGCCTGTGTTATTTAAATACTTAAACAAGTGGTTTTTTACATAGCTCGATTTATTTTCTAATAGACTGATCATAGATAGTCCAATATTCTTTTTGTTTAGTGATGATTCCAAAAGCTGACGTTCTTCTAAATATTTATCACAATGTAACAAAACGTGCTCCACAGTTTCCATCTGAGGGCAGTGGTCGCAGGCCCCATTTTCATGCTTTCCTATTTTTAAAAGAGAACTATTAAGCCCAGAATGTCCTATTCTAAGTCTTGACATAACTACTTCCTCCTTTCGCCTTCCGCTCAAACATTTATTTTCCCCAACATTCTTTTGAATTGTATACAGATGTCTTCCGTTTTCATTGTCATCCCATTGCTCCTGCCAGGTCTTAAGAATTTCTTTTTGTATAATTGATTTTCCCTCATTTTTACTCAGTGGAATATTTAAATGAACAATTTCTGATTTCAAAGCCTGTTTTGCAAGAATATCTACTTCCTCATTACCTTCTACACCTGCATGAGCAGGAATCCAGACAAATCGGACATAGTATTTTTTATTATGTAGCTGAACTAATAATTGGTGTATTCTAAACAGCAAATCCAATCTGGAAGCTTTTCCAGACTTTATACTTAATAATGCCGCTTGGCTGTCTGACGCTATTATAAATTGACCATCACCCCCCATATCATAATCCAGCAACCATTCCAGTGCTAGTATAATGGCTGATAATTCAACTGTAAAAACAGCTAAATGATCAGCTGTTCTCCTCTTAAGCAAGACTCTAAGGTGTGGGATATTCATTGCTGCTCCGGTTTTACCACTATTTGGGTCTTTAGATCCATCCGTATATATAATCATGCTATCTTTATATCTTTCAAGATGCTTATTCACTACCATCCACTCTGGAGTATTTCCCTTTTTAAGAATTTCCCCCAATTGGAGATCAACTTCTGGACATATAAATAGCCATGGTGGAATTTCAGATTGTGGGACTGTTGCACTATATTGGAATTTAGTTAAACCAAGATTTTCAGCTTTAATGTCCCCAATCCATCCAAAACTATTATAATTTGATTTATTATGTTCCCAACAGTCCTGCAGCACCATCTTAGTTGGATGATCTTGTTTATGTCCTTGTAGGTTCACCCAATACAAATACATTAGCTTTAATCTACGTAATCTCAATGGAAGCTCACCATTTTCCACTTGTAAAGCTGCTAAAGATGTTGTTCTGAAAGCTCCACAACAAGTTCTCAGTCCTTTCGTTTGTTCACTATCCAGTTTCTTCAGATGACTGTCAGCAGCTGCCATATATGCAATGCACCCATAATCTAAAGAAGATCTCATGAGGGCCCGATATATTCCTAACAGCGCTTTTCTTGATGCTCCCCATTCCTGTCCAGACAGACATCTTAGCAAATTGTTCACTTTTTTACATTTATTTTGAACTAATTCTATTTGATGTTTCCACGTTAAACTTTCATCAAAGATGACTCCTAAGAGCCTCACCGTTTTAACTTGTTCAAGCTTTTGTTTATAAAGGTGTAACGTAACGTCCTTATGTCTTCTATAAAAACAAATGACTTGCGTTTTTGTTGTTGACATCCTACATCCCCATTTGTTTGCCCAAACTTCCACTTTCGAGATAGCATCCTGCATCTTTTTCTGTAAATATACCAGATTACGTCCCCGCACCCACAAAGCCCCATCATCTGCATATAAGGATTTACCTATTCTCCCATCCATCTCATCGAATATATCATTTATCATGATATTAAAAAGAATCGGACTACACACACTGCCTTGTGGGGTACCATTCTCAACAGTGTACTTGGTAGAGAAATTTGTCCCCACCCTAACTTCTATTTCTCTACCAAACAAAAAATCCAAAACCCAATTATACATCTTACCTCCTATACCGAGGTTCCTTAATTTAATCAGTAATCCCTCTTTCCATAACATATCGTACGCCTTCTCCATATCAAAGAACACAGCTATCACTAATTCTTTATTCGTCTGAGCTTTTCTTATGTCAGATTCCAAACACAGTATTGCATCCATTGTACTTCTCCCTTTACGAAAACCACTTTGAAAAGGACAGCATTTATTTTTACTTTCAATAAAATATGTTAGTCTTTCTGTAACTAACCTTTCCATTATTTTACCTAATTGTGATGTGAGTGCAATAGGTCTATAATTAGTCGGATCAGCTGCCTTTTTCCCCGGTTTTAGTATGGGAATTATGATTGACTGTTTCCATTGCGCGGGAATATTTCCAGTCATCCAAATCAAATTAAACAGTTTTAATAAAACAATAAGAGATGATTTTCCTAAATGTTTAAGCATGGTATAGCATACCCCATCCTTACCAGGTGTTGTTTGCCTAGTGTTAATAATAGCTTTTTCCAACTCATATATGGTGAAAGGCATATCTAAATCTTGATCTGAGACTATTTTCTTAATAGTAATTTCTGGGTTTTCAGATAATAACTTTTCTTTATTCCTTTTCATATCCACAGATAAATTGTTTGAACTGTGTACTGCAATGAAGGATTCTGCTAACAATTCCGCCTTTTCTCTATTACTGTCCGCTATTTTCCCATTCAATTTTAGCACAGGTAAGGAAGAAGTTTTCTTAACCCCATTCATTTTCTTAATGATTCTCCATACTTCCGCTAACTTGGTTTCTCTTCCAATAGAATTGCAATACTGTCTCCAGCATGCCTTTTTTGCTGCTCTAACAGTCTTCTTAACTATAGCTTGTGCTTTTTTATATTGTAGTAATGTCTCCATAGTATGGTGCTTTCTGATCAATTTAAAGGCTTTATTTCTTTCTCTTATAGCAAGGCTACATTGCTCATTCCACCAAGGAACAGATTTTCTATTTCCTCTACCCCTAGTTTTAGGAATTGAAGTTTCAGCTGCATTAATAATGATAGATACAACCTTTGTATGACACATTTCCATATTACAAAACAAATTCTCATCTAATTCATTAAATTGAATATCAACTAAATTTCTAAATAAATCCCAATTAGCCCTATTTAGTCTCCATCTTGGTATCTGCTCCTCCTCTTCTTTAATTACTTCTGAACCAATTGATATCCTAATAGGGAAATGATCACTACCCATAGGAAAATCACTCAGCACCTCCCAAGATGTTATTCCAGCTATTGCATTTGATACTAATGTTAGGTCTAAAACACTTTCTAAATTTCTATTACAATCATATCTAGTGGGGCTACCATCATTAATACAAACCAGTGAATGTAATTCAATAAACTCTTCAATTACCAAACCATTTGTGTCTGTATTCAGACTTCCCCATAAATTATTATGTGAATTGAAATCACCACACCATAGAGTCTTACCGTCATTTTGTACGTTTACTTCATTAAGCTCTGGAATGGACAACTTTCTGTTAGCGTTATAAAAATTTATCACAGAAATCTGATCTTTTCCCAACCAAATTTTAATTACTATTGCTTCATGATTCTGGTTAATTGATTCTACTGTATATCTTACTCCAGTTTGTACAAAAGTCGCCACTCCTCCACCTTGTTTGTCCCTCCTATCATTCCTAATTGTTGTATATCCAGGTATTATGAAATCCAATTGGGGCTTGAGCCAGGTTTCTTGAATGCAAATTAGATGAGGTTTATCTATCAAATCAGAAATGTATTTTTTAAACTCTAAACCATTACTAAGTATACTTCTTGCATTCCACTGAAGTAAAATTAACATGAAGAAGAAAGACCACTGCACACCACCCACATCTCTTTCACAACATTCTGTCAAAGCCTTTATTGTGTTCTTCTTCTAGTGGTGGCTAGTACTGTAGTAAATAGCTTGAGGGAACACTACTGCCACCATGTGGTAAGACGAGTAGGATTCTGGACCCCGCCCACAGAAGGGGTACAAAAAAGCTGTGGAAACAGAACATAGATGTGACCCGACCCGAACTGAGCCGACCTGAGCCGATCCAACCCGAGCCGAGCCGAGCGGTGGAAAAGAAGCATTATATAGTGCTTTCCAGCCCCCTATGAGGGGCCCCAAAGCACTTCACAGTACCAGCCATCCACCCATTCATGCACACATTCATACACCGGTAGCGGTAGTCTGCCATGCAAGGCGCTGCCAGTCCTACCGGGAGCAACTCTGGGTTAAGTGTCTTGCCCAGGGACACAACGAGGTATGCAGTGACTGGGGATCAAACCAGAGACCTTCCTGAGCCAAGGCTGGTCCTCTGGACATTCAAAAAACAAAACTTGTTGGACCAAGCTGGACAGGCAACAGCTGTGGAAAAGTAGCTGTTTTATTGACGGTGATTTTACGACGTAAACAAATGCAGAATCCGGAGGAGGGAGGGAGGAACGGAGGAAAGGCTTCACCAGCAGTCCAGAGTAGGAAATTAACTCTTTTCCCCCTTCATTATGGCTCTGAAATGTGTTTTTTGATAATTATGTAGGGTACTGTGTTAGGATAGGCTTAGTGCTTGGTAAAATACAGTACTGTACGCATAAGATGCAGTTTGGACGTATTTTCGGACTTACGTTGAAATTCGAGTTACGACGTAGCGTGGGAACGGATCTCCGTCGTAATTCGAGGACTACCTGTAGTTGATGAAACAGCTAGCTAGCTTTAAAATTAACACAAGTATTAAATGTTAATGTTAGCCTAACATAAGTTAAACCTGCGTTGATAAGAACTAAACATGTGCTAATATTTAATTGTTCTCATGCTGCTAGTTAAAGAAAAAAGACTGAAATCGTCAGTAAATGTGGTGTTTAAAGCTAAAGCTAAAGCTAGCATGGTACCCAATGTGAGTTTTTTCAACCGCAGCCCCAACAAAAAGTCCATCCATCCTTTTTCTTCCACTTGTTCCAGAGTCGGGTAACGGGGGCAGCAGTTGAGCAAGGAGGCCCAGTCTCTTTGCTCAGCCACCTCTTCCAGGTCTTCTGAGAGGACTGTTCCCAGGATAGCAGAGAGACTGGGTCTTCCTGGGTCTTCCCGGTAAAGACATGCATGGAAAACCTTCTTAGGGAGGTGCCCAGTGGGCACCCTTACCAGATACCCAAACCATCTCAACTGGCTTTTCTAGATGTAGAGGTGCAGCGGTTCTACTCAGAGTCTCTCCTGAAAAAATGAACTTCTATAGAATAGAATAGAATATATCTTTTCTCACGCACTCTCTAAGTGTGAGTCCCGCTACCCTACAGAGACAACTAATTTTAACTGATTTATCTGCCGTCTCGTTGTTTCCATCACTGCCAAAGGTTCATGACCACTGGTGAGAGTTAGAACACAGAATGACCAGTAAGCAGAGAGCTTCACCTTTCAGCTGAGCTCCCTCTTCACCATAATGGACCGGCACAGAGTACACAATACTGCAAAAACTGTTCAGATCCATCTGTCAAACCCACGCTCCAGTCATATTATACATTATCCTGAGACTTTCTCAACTGCCTTTCTCCTTTGACTTTTGATCATGTTCAAAAATATCAGTGAACCATTATTTTAAGTAGTTACCAAGTCGTTGTGGGCATCTCAAATATATCTTGAGCTCGTCTAGATTTTTCCAAAGGTGTATCCAGCTCATAGCAAACACATCTGAACTGTGTTACGGGTGTCTCCAACTCATCTCAAGAGCACTATAGAGTTGTACTTTGACACCTGCAGGGGAGCTCTGCTTGTAAACCTTGGGGCAGCTGCAAAAGTGGGCACAAAATGAGTGGAGGTGGGCAACACAACAATGTGAGTGCAGACACAAATAGACCTTTATTAAAAAGAATTTAAACATACTGACTATTCAAACACATCCACACAACTTGTAAGCCTTACCTACAAGCTACAAGACACTACCTTCATTACATTTATTATAGTGTAAAAAAAAAAAAAAGCTTCCAGTTTTAGCATCCAATGGAACTCTTATGCCTGGTCCCCACCAAACTTGTCAGAACGCTCCTGCCGCCCCCTTTTGGCCGCTTGTCACGTCCCCACATAGCCACTGAAGACCGTCTGATGACGCCCACTGGGGGGAGGCAGAGGGGAGGGGGTCTAGCTCGTTTTCCGGGTCAGTTGTTGTGTTACTGCAGCTCCGACAGTCTTTGGTGAGATTAAAACGTTTTTTTATGTTTGGGGTGATCAAACGCTGGAGTGGACAGCTGTAACTGGTTAAAATGCCAAGTTTCTTACCGGAGTTTGGTTCCAATTCATGGAGGCTCGATCGGGTAAGTTTAAAAAGTAAAAAAAAAGTCCCGTTGTCGTTGTGTCATCACATAGCAGAGGCTCTCCCGACTGTTTGCTGGACGCGTCGAGCCACCAGAGATCGAATTTTATGACGTTGGCGGCTCGACGCGTAGGTTGCTTTGGACGCGCGCGTGCGTGGAAAGGAACTGCAGCGTGCCGTCGCGCCGCTTCAATCACTCAAAACGCGCCGCTTCACGGTTCGCCGCGACTCCACGCGTCTCCCCATAGACTTTGAATGTAAACCGGCCGCTTCAGCCGCCCGACACCGGTGCAGTGGGTACCAGGCTTTAAACAAGGATGATGATGGAGAGCATCCTGTGCTCCAGAATCAACGTGTGGCATGGAGGCTGCACAGCTGCAGAATGAAAAGCTTTGCAGAGAGCAGTGAAGGCTGCACAGACATCTGTTGGAGTCAGCCTCCTCATCACAGACATCTGCATCTCCAGATGCAGGAAGAGGGCCACCTGCATCAAAAAGGAGCCCACTCACCCAGCACACACATGGTTTGCCCTGCTCCCCTCAGGCAGGAGGTTGAGGCATTAAGTGTAAGACCACTAGACTGAGGAACAGCTTCTACCCTGAGGCTGTTAGTCTCATAAATCCCTAACCAGAATGATCACACCACTTTACTTGGTGACTTTACCTGTGCTGCTGATTATCCTTGCTGCTGATTTCTTACCTATAAGCTGCTGTATACCCATCTGCTCACAACAGACTCATGCTCAGGCTGCTGTTTAATACACCAGATTATATTACATTATTATTGTTTAGCGTATAGCTTAGATCCTTGTATACTTTTTTTTTTTTACAAATGTAAATACTTTGTATTTTTGCTATTGTTGGATGTAACTGAGACCTTGAATACACAATTTTGTTCTGACTCATGTACCACATGTGATGCGAATGACAATAAAGAACCTTGATGATAAAGCTGTCACTTTAAATAAAGTCAATGTCTTACTTATTATATTAAAGCAGCTTAAACAAAGTATGTCTGAGTGAGAGGTAATCAAACTTCCATTTCTTGTTTAACTTCTTTCTCCATTCAAGAATGTTTAATAATGAATTCAATTTATAACGTGCTTTTCATTAGTGAAAATCTCAAAGCGCTACACACATTGAATGCTACACACATTCATACACCGGTAGTGGCAGACTACCATGCAAGGTGCTTTCCAGTCCTACCGGGAGCAACTCGGGGTTAAGTGTCTTGCCAAAGGACACAACGACACATGGTGTGGGGAACCGGGATTCGAACCGCCAACCTTCCGATCGGGGGACGACTGCCATTACCACTACGCCACCGCCGCCCCTGTTTCCTCAGTGCTGATTAAACAAATCTGCGTCCGGGAAGTCCTGTTGATTGTTAGCATTCCGCTTGCTCCATGTGTCCTCTCTTGTTCTTCAAGGATAGGTTGTGTTTTCCTGCTGATGATTCGGTTCCAAATCTCTGTGTCAGACTGAGAGGTAGGTCTGTCACAATAACAAATTTTGCTGGGCGATTAATTGTCTCAGAAAATGTTGCGATAAAAGATATTATTTGAAGAAGAAATGTTGAGTTAATTTTATTTTGTGTGTAGTACAATTTTTGCCCACTAGATGGCAGTATAAGACTGTTTGAACTGATGGATAGTAAGGGAACGAGCAGCGTGTCTCTAAGAAAAATGGGAGGGAGGCCCCTTGACGTGACATGTGCTAGATCCTTCCTTTTTTCCGATTCTCAAAATGGCGGATGCTCGGTGTGATTTGAGCTCTTTAGCATAGCATTTTTCACACAAAGCTTTTAATAAAAATAAAAATCAGTAAACAAGTTCTCAGCTTCTTTTTGCAGAAAAAAACACAACTTTTTACACAAAGGCACAGGTTTCAACCATGAATTTTGGAGCTTTGACAAGAGTGAGTTTTCCCCCCAAAGGTCGACCTGTTAGCTTAGCTTGTAACGATCCAAAAACACGATTTTGGATGGTTAAAATGGATTTTAAAGAGAAAAGAGAAAGGGAGGTTGAGTTTTTTGTCATCCAGTGTCTTCAGTAAGAGCTAGACACAATGAAACGATAAAGCCAATAAATAAAAACGAGGTTGATCATTTTCATTTATCATGCGATTAATTGGTTTATTGTTTATTGCGACCGGCCTACTGAGAGGTGCACCTTGTAGACATTCTGCCATTCCGGATGCCTCAAAAGTTTCTCATCCTCATGAGATCCTTTTTAAAAGTGTCACGGTCTTTGGGTGTATCCTACAAACACAATGAGCGTCACCGCTAATTGGTCACAAACTCGTGACTTTCAGAGAGATGAAGTCTTTGGATTAATGTGACAGCTCGAGGGAGATCAACAGAAGTTCAAAATGTGGTTAATCATTTAATAGTTTTGATCATCTATAAAAAAAAATTGAGCTCTAAAAATACAGAACAAAGTACGTTCCATGAATATATGTCATTTTAAATTCCAATGCAAGGGGATTCGTTATTTTAAGGAATGTCTGGAAATGAGTAGGAAACTCAACCTTAATTTCACTCTTTGCTGCCAAAAATAAACAAACTGAAATATAAAGCTCTCTTACATACAAAAAATCAAATAAGTTCAGTGCTTAAACAGAAGCACAACTTTATGTTTCTCCATGAACAAAATGGATTTCTGTTTCGGCTGGGTTGCCAGGCGACCAGCATAAGTGCAGGCGTTCATAAAATAAATGAAAAGTGGCTGAATTTGACTTGGATGCTTCAGGGTCCTGTTAGTGCAGGCTTTCAGTCACACCTGAACGCAGAGAAATCACTTCTAATGTGATTAGTAACACCAGCTCTAGTGTTTGTGGGGAATTAACACCGTCAGACTGTTGTTCATCAAGATAATGGTGTGTAGCTTCCTCTTGCAAACTGTGGTCCTTTTGTTTCTGGTAGGCAAATGATTACAAACATAGATGTGTCTGTGATACATGATTTTATAAGGAAAAGTAGCTGAAAGATTTGTGTTTACTTGATGCAAAGCCTTTTCAGATGAAGTCTCCATAAGGTGCAATAAAGGCAAACAATTAGCAAAAAATCCCAACATTCAGTCAAATGATCAGTGAGCCATCAAAGTTTCCAATTCCATGTTAAAATTAAACTGAACAAAGTCTTGAAATGTCAAAATCTACATTTAATCAAACATTTTTGCTCCAGAACCCTGAGTTCCCTTATCCGTCAGGTTCACTCAGTGCAACATATGACTATGGGAATTGCGCCGCCGCGCGGTTCATCTGAAGTAATACATTCACGCCTTGAAAAGGCAGGTGGGCGTCAGCGTCATCGAAGAGGCCCCACCCTCTTTGTATAAAAGAGGCTGACGCCCCACCTTCATCCACTTTTATGCCCTTCACCTCGCTTACACCTTAACTTCGTTGGACTCTCTCTGTGACTGCATCGCTCGACTGGAGGTGAGCTCGCTCCCTACCCTGAGTGTACAGAGAAATTTCCTTCGTACTGTTGGGTTAGCGAAAGCTAGCCCAGTGCCTTTTATTTAACCTCGAGGGTTTTTTCTTCTCTCTTCGCAGCTTTGCTCGACGGCGCCAACTGCGTCACTAGCTACCTGGCTAACGGAGATTAGCAGGCTAGCAAACAAGAGCGACTCGACGAGAGGACGTCTCCGGACCACATTAGCTACAGCTAACGAGCTCAACTCTTCTCAGCCATGGCTCCAGAGAAGGGAAAACGAAAATCCAAAAATTCTAAGAAGACCAGCAGGCCAGCGAGCCCCAGCTCCCGAGCCTGCCCCAGCGGCTGCAGCTACTCCCTTTCGGCGACGGACACCCACGAGGCCTGTCCCGTCTGTCTGGGGATGTTGCACGCTAAGACAGCGCTGGAATCCCCCGAGTCCTGCCCTCACTGCAGCCAGATGCTTGAGACTGTGAGGAAGCGTCGAGTGGACATCGTGGTCAAGGCCATGGGTGGCTCCGTGGCTGCGCGAGACCCAGACCTCACAGAGGCACTCACACCCACACCAGAGCTCGAGGCCGTGGACCTAGAGGACAGTGGCCACGCTGACTGGGGGGACAGTATGGACATGGCGGCTGACACCCAGAGCTCCCATGCTTCTGCCTCTCTCCCAGTTTTTCGACGTCGTCGGCATGGAGGCAGCAGGAATAGCCACCATCCCGCAGATGAAGGACACGCTGGCGGCCCACTTAGCTTCCAGAACATCGGGCTCCAAGCCAACTCTGCCCAGCAAGGCCTGCCGCGCCTCTGCCTCCTAGCTCGAAAAATGCTACAGAGCTCAGGGTCTCGCGGTCCGCGCCATGAACGCTTCGGCCATGATACAAGCCTACTTGGCGGAGAAGCTGCAGGAGCTCCAGCAAACAACAAACAAAAAGAATGTGGCAGAAATCCTGGAGGAAGCCCTCAGGGCCACAGACTTTGTCCTCAGAATGATAAGGACCGCGGCCATCGCTCAGGGGAGATGCATGGCTGAAGTGGTCATCGCCCAACACCATTTGTGGCTGATCTTGATGGACCTGCCGGAGGACCAGCGGTACCCGTTCATCCACCACCCGATCGAGCCGGCGGGATTCTTCGGAGGGGCTCTGGAACGCATCCAGAGTAGGCTGGAGCAAAGACGAAAACAGGCTGAAGCCCTGCGCGAGGGGATGCCGAGAAAAGCTTTTGCGCCCCCAGAGAGGCCAGTGGGAGCAGAGCCGTGCAGCATCGACACCGCTCAACCACACGTCGTCCCCCGCAAAAAAGGTCAGCGTTCGACGGGGAGCAACGGCCGAGACCCGCCGCAGGACCGCCTCAGGCTGGCCAGGCATGGGCCAGGAACAGGTTCGTTCCTCGCCAAGCGGTCCCGCCGAGATCTTCCTCGATGAACCGGGACCGAAGGCAGAAGTTGGCCTGACGAAACGGGAACACTTCACAGTTTTACAGGTTCGCCCACCCATGAGGTACGGGAACCAAGACTTTTAAACCCAGACTTCATGTATGAAATGCAGCAAAAAGCTGGTGACATTTGTGTGTGCACAAAACATGTTTCTGTTATGTGTGTAAAAAAGACAATTTGTTCTTTAAAACACGGAAATAAAGTTTCAAAAGCACTGGGACGTCAGGGGACTGTCTGCCACAGGCAGACTTCCTGGCGACCGTTGGTGGACAGGTCAGCTCGTCAAAGGGCGAGCAGGTGGGGGGTCACTGCTCCCCCTCCCGCACCCTTGACACAAAAACAACCCAGAATACACATGCTTCACAGGCTCAGCACACACGCTCAGGCCTGGAGGGCGTGTTGTCCAAACACGTGGGTCATGTCGACCGTCAGTCGGGGCCTCCGGCTGCAGTTCCACAAGCGGCCACCCCCTTTCACGGGGGGTGCTGCTGTCCAACATAAACCCAGACCGTGCCCACATTCTACGGGAAGAAATCTTTACAATGCTAGAGAAAG
>JBBPBX010024616.1:22597-39528 GCA_038048925.1 Garcialebias charrua
CTGGTGATGACCACGCCTCCTCGATGACGAGACGTGTCCTGAGGGGGACAAAGAGGGTCTTTGCCTCAAACTGAACCGTGTTGAGAAGACAGGATGACTTTCCTGCTGGGGACGAATGTGAGCAGAAGATGTCCAATGAATGTGACATTCCAGTACGTCAACCTTATTGCAACTTTAAGGTCTACCTAGAATATGTGAATAAAAGACGGCTAGAAGAAATGGTTAACTATCTTTCAGTGCTTCGAATAAAACTACATGTTTGCAGGTGTTACATGTAACAGTGTTTTAGTGCAAGCTGTTCCAGAGGGTGGAGCCACGAAGATCCATCGTGAAGTGACAACGAGTTTGGGAACATTTCTGATTGTTCCTTCAGTTTTTTATTTTATCTGAAGTGATGAAATATGATATGATGAAATGTGATTTGTTTTCAAGACTAAATGATGAATAGTTTGAGTTACAAATAAAAGCACCTATGACATGCAAATGTGATATGTGCTACAAATAAGGTGTTGTGGGACTGGACAGTAAAATAGTCCTAAAAAATACTTAGGTGTTTTTTTTTTTCTGGGTGAATGTGTTATACACTCGTGGGAGTTGAGATGACAAGACTTATTGATTAACTAATTACTGTTTGTTCTCTCCTTGGACACTTTCTGACGGGTGTCAAAACAAATACCGTATTCGTCGGTGTATAATACGCTCTTTTATTGCTCATTTGAATATCTTGTGTATTATACACCGAAGCGTATTATCTATGGATTTTCCCCCCATATTTTTAGACCCATTTTTGGCTCTGATATCTCCGTTTTTCATTTTGGCCAAAAAAGGTGCAGTACCAGTTTCGGCCGCTATGGACGCTAATGCGCCCTGTAGTCTGTTTACCTGCAGACTGTACCAAAAATGGTGCAGTACCAGTTTCGGCCGCTATGGGCGTTAATGCGCCCTGTAGTCTGTTTACCTGCAGACTGTACCTCGAGGCGTATCCTGTTATTCGTGTATTCAGATAAAAACCCATCACCCCCCGCCAAATCACTGAGAGAGAGCAGGAGAAACCAACGACAACACATTCATACCAAGAACAAAGAGAGAAAATGCAGCCAAAAAGAAATTCCTATACTGCAGAATTTAAGCTGCAGGTCGTGAAATTCGCTGTGGAAAACAGCAACAGAGCAGCGGGACGTCACTTCGGGGTCAACGAGGCCTGTGTTCGGTTGTAGAGAAAGGCGGAGGTCTCGCTGACCGCCATGAAGCGGTCCAAGAGAGTGAACCATGGGAAGAAGGCCCGCTGGCCCCAGTTGGAGGAACGGGTCAAACAGTGGGTTCAGGAAGAACGCGCGGCCGGGAGAGTCTCCACGGTCCAGCTTTGGCTGCACGCCGTGGCTCTGGCCAAAAACATGGACATTTTGGAGTTCGCTGGCGGTGCATCGTGGTGCTACCGATTTACGCAACAAAACCATCTTTCTCTGAGGGCGCGCACCACGATGTGCCAGAAGCTTCCAGCGGACTTCGAGGAGAAGGTCGCCAACTTCCGCGCCTTCGTCGCCCGCCAAGTCCACGACCACCACATCTCGCCAGCACAAATTCTGAATATGGATGAAGTACCACTTACATTCGATTTGCCAATGTCTAAGAGTGTATCAAACAAAGGTGAGAAGAGTGTCTCCATTATGACCATAGGACATGAAAAGCCCCACTTCACCGTGGTCCTTGTCTGCTACGCAGATGGGGCAAAACTGCCGCCCATGGTCATTTTTAAGCGCAAAACCATGCCTAAAGACAACTTTCCACCAAGTGTGGATGTTGAAGTGAATGAAAAAGGATGGATGGACACTGGGATGATGAATGTGTGGATGGCCAGATGTTACAGCAAGCGGCCAGACGGTTTTTTTAAATCTAAAAAAGCTGTTCTGGTCATGGACAGTATGAGAGCCCACATTACGCCAGTTGTAAAAGAAATAGGGCTGGACGATATGGCCAAAATTTTTATCACGATATAGTTCTTAATTTCGGTCGATATCGATATAATTCGATATCGATATAAACAATATAAAAGCCTAAAAAAAACTATAAACTATACAAATAAATTGATGTTCACCTTGTATTTGTATTTAGCCTCCAAAAAGATGGAAATCACCATCAAATAAACATAAAATTCTCAACCCAATAATTCTGTCGGGTCATGGACAGTTTTTTTATAGAAACGTTTCACCCTCCATCCAGTTTCCAGATGACCCAACTGAGAATTATTGGATTTGGTACCTGGATTATTGAGCATGAACTTTCTTGGCATAAAATTCTCAACTGTGTCAATATTAATAGTTTTAACTTTAAACAAGAACTTTAAAATTTACAGCATTGAAATTCATAGTTAATTAAATAAAACTTTTGGGTGTCGTTATTGATGAGAAGCTGACATGGAAATCTCATGGAAATTACTTAAGAATAAAAATAACAAAATCAATTACATTATTGTATAAAGTAAAATAGTTTTTGAATGACAAAGTTTTGAATATATTGTATAATGTAATGATTGTTCCATATTTAATCTGTTGTATTGAAGTTTGGGGAAAAGCATGCAAAACTTTTACAAATCCTATTTTTATTTTACTAAAAAGAGCTGTAAGAATTATTATTAGGAAGTGCTATGGTCACCCAACAAATATATTATTTCATCAATTGAAATTATTAAAATGTTATGATTTGGTTGAACATAGTATTTTACAAGTCATGTATAAAACTAAAAAAAATATTACCCCCAAATATTCAATTACATTTTGTTTAAAAAGTTATTAAACCCTGAAGGGAATGTAAATGTTTGTAAAATCTTCATTTAGAACTAGTGTGAAGGAGCTGAGTTGTAAATCAGGAAACAGGATTGTGTTGACTTGATATCATCATAAACATTTATAAAACTATTTATATGTTTTAAAAGATGATTAAATCAAAGTTGTTGGGAAGGTGTGGTGCAGGTGAAGTGAAGGTTGTTTGTAGTTATTTTGTATTTTTTAAACAAGGGGCAGATATTATAACACTATTTTCGTCTTTCTGCACCTTTTCATTCAGTGTTTTTCTTTCTTTTTATTCTGATGAATCTGTTTTATTTTCAATAAAAAAAAACATGTCGCGCTGGGGCTGTTTGTTTACGTCGTAGTTTCAGGGAAACGTTGGCTCAAACTTTATTCTTCATCTTCTGACTCTCATCATATTCTATCGAGTGGAAACTCTTCAGATTAAACAAGTAGATGTTTCCACAGCTAGTTAGAACGACTCTCCGTCACGTTTTGAAAAATAAAGAAACCGAGTAGGACTCGCTGCAGAAGAAACCTGCAGTTTAACAAAACCGAACTACGTCCACACCGACGAATTAGTCTTTCCTCTCATCAGTGATGTCGTCTGCTTTCTCTTCGCTTGTGAAACTTTGTTCAGTCACATTCTGACGGTCATGAGCACTCGTTTGACTCGTTTTGAAGCGAAAACAACACGCTTTGGAGACTAGCTTAGCTTTTAGCCTGCTACCGCTAACGTCTGCTGCTGGAGTGAGCGCTGCGTAACAACGACGTCACCACGCACGTTTTGTGTCACAGCCTTTTCTGTCCGGGCGCGTTGTTGAAGCAGCCGCTTCAACCCGAACAGAAAGAGAAAAACGTCAGTGAAAAGTTGTAAAATCCTATCGAAATATCGAAAATATGCTTAAACTTCATATCATCGTTATTGAATAAAAGTATATCGCGATATTTATCGTTATTGAATTATCGTCTAGCACTAAAAAGAAATAATAAAAGCGACCAACTCCATCCCTGCAATCATTCGAAGTGATCTCACAAAGGTTCTCCAGCCGTTGGACATATCTGTGAACAGAAGTTTTAAAGCTACTTTGCGCCACTTGTGGGAGCAGTGGATGGTCGATGGGGAGCACAGTTTTACAGCGACAGGCCGCATGCGCCACGCCACGTTCCTGCAGGCGATCGACTGGATCGATAAGGCCTGGAAATCAATTTCCACAAAAATAATCCAGTCTGGGTTCATCAAAGCTGGGATCATCCCACGGCCAGATGGAGCAGAGGACACCGAGAGCGAGGAGGAGGAGGAACAGCCTGGGCCTTTGAGCACCGGTGAGCTGGAACGTACGATGGCTGAACTGTTTGCCAGCGACACAGAAGATGAAGACATTGAAGGTTTTGAATAGTGTAAATAGTGTAAATACGGTAGTGTAAATAGTGTAAATAATTTGTTTGAATGAAAACTGTAAACGGTATCTGTTTCTGTCATTTTTATGGGTGGGGTGAACGTGTATTAATTAGTAATTAATAGTAACTGTCAAAGTGCATTTATTAACAAAAATTTAACCGAGACACGTTAACATATATATTCAGCTAACAAATATATATTTTTTAGGTGTTTCTGTACGGTAATTTTATTTTAATTAAATTCAGCTCTTGTTACGCAGCAAACCTTTTCTGGGTGCGCGCATCGTGTTGTTTACGTTCAAAATTCAGCTCATTTGTAATCATTTATTAACAAAAATTAAACCGAGACACGTTAACATATATATTCAGCTAACAAATATATATATTTTTAGGTGTTTCTGTACGGTAGTTTTATTTTAATTAAATTCAGCTCTTGCTGCGCAGCAAACCTTTTCTGGGTGCGCGCATCGTGTTGTTTACGTTCAAAATTCAGCTCATTTGTAATCATTTATTAACAAAAATTAAACAGAGACATGTTAACATATATTCAGCTAACAAATATATTTTTAGGCGTTTCTGTAGTTAAAATTTTTAATGAAATTCAGCTTGCGTTGCACAATGGACCGCATTTCCGGGTTGTCTCAGCGGTGACGCGTAACGTCAGCGGTGACGCGTAACGTCAGCGGTGACGCGTAACGTCAGAGGTGACGCGTTACGTCGGCGTCGGGGAGGGCGCCATCTAGTGGTCATAAAAAAGACAGTCACGGCGGCGCGTATTCATTCAACCTTTATTTATACAGGCTAGCCTCGTTGAGTCACGGTATTATACACTGAAGCGTATTATCTACTGATTTTTATGATTTATTCCCAAAAATTGGACAAAGCGTATTATACACCGGAGCGTATTATACACCGGAGCGTATTATACACCGACGAATACGGTAGATTGAGTTTCATAAGTCTGCCTGCCCAATTTCAGGGTGTTCACATGTATTGAACAGGAAAAGGTTTTACATGTGGTTAACCTTATAGAGTGAGAATATGCAGTGTCCCTCCTTTACTTTTTTTAGTACTTTGTTTTGTAGGAAGGATCATATAATTAGATTAGTTTGTAACACTGTCTTGGAAATGGAAGATAATAAGTTTGGTGTGTAGGGCTTTGCAACATGCCTTATGAGGTGACGAGATTTTTTTTTTAAATGAGACAGTAAACAAAGGATGGAATGAATTATGAGTGTTTTGTATTAAAATGTTTCCTGACTAACTTTATCAATTTTTATGTTAAGAGTTAATGCTTTTTGTAACACACACAATCCCTGGAGTAAATATTTTAGTTTAGTGTCATGAAACTATTTGCAATTAGGTTTTATCAGGCACAGAGTTATGTGCTCGTTTTCTTCACATGACCTTGTAGCTTTCTTGGTAGGAGATGAAACAGTAAGCCTTTAGCGGTGCCTAGCACCACTCTGAAAAACAAGTTTGAGTGAAGTCATCACACGCGAATTAGGAGTGCTCAGATGAACATGTTGGAGTCAACCGTGGGTTCTGATCCAACACCCGGTGTGCATTGATGACTATCTCCCGCCGAACAGTACGGCTTCCCCTGTTCAGTGTCAAGGTGAGAGATTGTAATTTGTTACACGTCAATGCCTAAGTGTGCGTATTTAGGTTTTACTGTGGCGAGATTAAACAGACACTTTGATCTTAGCAGGAAAACTGTTTGTGTGTGACTTGTATGTTTATTGTACATCTGAGGTGACTTGTACAACTATATGTGTTTTTACTTTTATTTGTCACAGTTTTCTTTAATAAATGGCATCATTATGCCCAGATGGTGTAGTGGCAGGGCTTTTGACTTGGGACCCGAAGGACGCGGGTTTGCGCCCCGGCCACTACACACCTTGGGGTGTCTATGAGTGCACACCTAATTCTCCAGCTCCCCGAGCGCTTTCTGGCTGCTCACTGCACCACCTGGTGGTGGTTGGGTTAAATGCAGAGACGAATTTCGTCTGTGTATGGGAAACATACACAGATGACAGACAAAGACATTATTATTATTATTATTATTTTTAAGGGAGTCTGTGTTTGTTTTCTTCTAAACAGCTGTGCCGATCCTTCACGAGCCTGAGAATATGATAAAACATTAAACATTTGGGTTGATTTGAAATATCATAAAACAATAACATATTGAAGTTCATAAGTTTGATATTTATATACTGGTTGAAAATAGCCCTGTGAGAAATTCATAGTAAATTTAACAAAAAGGAAAAAGTTCATAGAATTGAAATTCAAATAGAAGTTTAAATTATTTTATCCTGAAAGAACTCTGTCTAACTACTGTAGCTCATTTATAACATCATTAAACTCAAAGCAGTCTCCTCAGATAAATAGTGTTAACTTATTATTTTTATTCGAAAGTTTCTGTTAACTTATTATTTTTATATGAAAGTGTCTGTTAACTTATTATTTTTATATTTGATTGTTTCTGTTCAGTGCCCTGAGATGACTTCTTTTGTGACTTGGCGCTGTGACTAGCATCAATGTAAACTGGCTGTGTGAACCAAATCTTGTAAGAAAATAAAATGTTCAACACATTCTGACGTCTTCTTATTGATGTATCACCCAAAAAAATTGTATTTTGATTTAAGACAGGCTCAGAGTCCAGTTTTATTTTAACCATTTTAGTAAAAACAAATTTGATGACCATGTTACATTACTGTAGAAAACGTATAACACTCGAGCTAAATGACACACAAGATTTAAACACTGTTTACATTATAGCATTACATCTTCTGATTTTAAGTCACAGCTTCCTCGACTGCTCTTGGAGATTTAAAAACGTAATCAGTCAGAGAAAGGTAACTGTGGATGGTTGAACAGAAGAGCTGCTTCATCAGAGGGTTTCCACGTGGATCACTTCCTGTCCTCCGTCCTCGGTGCCTCATTGGAACAACTTGTTTGTATTTGGTGTTTGGATCTGATCTCGGCTCTAGCCTCCTCACTGCTTCCCTCATGTTTGAGCTGTATGGTGTCTCCCCACTTCTCACAAACATCCAGGCTGGACCAGAGGTTCCCTCATCATCATCACCTCATGCCGTGTCCTGTACAGTGGAAGAAAATGTCTCTTTAAGGGCTGCTACAAACTGAGGTTCATAAAACCATATAGCAGACATCTGTTGAATATAAAAAGTTTATATTGTCTGATATTGAACAGGTTTGACTTCATCTCAAGTTTTGTACAAAAGCTTGAGTTAAAATAACTTGCTTCAAAACTGAGTAATTCACCAGTTTCCACTTTTAGAATAAACAGTCAGCTGAAGGCTTTTTTCACAAATAGCCATCGAAAATTTGAGCGGCATATCAGTCAGAAATGCAAATAGACATTAGCTAAAGGGCTTTCCATGATTAAAAAAACTTACCTGCAGCCAGCCTGCTTGAGTCACTGACTCATTTCCCAGACAAAAAAAAAAGACCGGAAGCACACGATCGGTAGGCAGAGCTCACGTTGGACGTGTCCCTGCATCTTCCCATTTTTTGTAACGTCATGGAATAACTGTGCATGCGCCATTTATAACAAGAATCCATGGATAAGATTCATGCACCCACAGGACAGGAAATACGTCACCAATCAGAAAACGTTTTTTGAAACAAACAATATAACGCATCATTACTCATAAAATATTTATCCTACACAACTAAAAACATATACCGGGTATGTATATTTCAAAATATTTTTATTTTATTATTTCATTTTTGTATATTTTTTTTAAAGTCTTCAATGTAAAATGGTGAAGAGCTCCAGAGGTTCCGGTGGGGCGGCGCCCTAGCGCCCCCTATTGGCCGGCCGCCCCTGGCTCAGAANAGACAAAAAATAAAATGAAAAAATAAATAAATAAACGTCCGGAAACACGCGATCGGTAGGTAGTAGGTACAGCTCACGTTGGACGTGTCCAGGGCGTAGAAATATGTGCCCTGCATCTTCCCATTGATTTGTAATGTCGTGGAATAACTGCGCATGCGCCATTTATAATGAGAGTCTATGGATAAGATTTATGCGCCCATAGGACAGGAAATACGTCACCAATCAGAAAACATTTTTTGAAACAAACAATATAACTCATCATTACTCATAAAATATTTATCCTACACAACTAAAAACATATACATGCATATATTTCAAAATATTTTTATTTTATTATTTCATTTTTGTAATTTTTAAAAAGTCTTCAATGTAAAATGGTGAAGAGCTCCAGAGGTTCCAGTGGGGTGGCGCCCTAGCGCCCCTTATTGGCTGGCCGCCCCTGATATTATTACTACAATTATATCTCACTGATACATCATCCGATCTGGACGAGATTTCGTGTGCTTCATCACTGAGCACTTCCACACACATTTATGTAGTGGTTTAACATATGACTCAATTGACCTTTCGCAAAACCCCGCCCCCAACCGGCCATTGTCCAATCACACGTCACTAGCATCTCCGGCTATGTAAGCTAGGTCCGACATTCTACAAGATGGTGAAGCGATGCGCCTATGGATTGTGTAAATCAGACAGCAGGTATCCCAAGAGTTTGTCTGGTGGAGTCTTGTTTTTTCCCTTCCCAAAGCCGAAAACACAACTGGAACGGTGTCAACAATGGATAAAACAGTGTGGAAGGCCTCACTCCCAGCTTAATGTCTCGAAGATAAACAAGCATTCGTATGTATGCTCAAAGGTAAGACAAACATTCATTGTGACTGTCCTGCTCTAGAAGTAATAATTATAATTTCAAGAAAGGTTATTATTAATATTCATTGTTGTGTATTATTTTGGATATAATTTTTAGAA
The DNA here is from genome assembly GCA_038048925.1 of Garcialebias charrua. Taxonomy (NCBI): domain Eukaryota; kingdom Metazoa; phylum Chordata; class Actinopteri; order Cyprinodontiformes; family Rivulidae; genus Garcialebias; species Garcialebias charrua. The sequence continues at coordinate 31,616 of JBBPBX010024616.1, forward strand.
GATTACCCTCTTACGTTTAGTAAGCTCATTAGCATTAGCTAACTTTAGCGAATGTTTACATTAGTTCACTGTCGGGTCTCGATGCTGTGAACCCTATACGATATCATGTTTAGTCAGTTTCACTACATAAACTTGACTAGCTAATTAACATTTTCTCTTTTAACAAGCATCTTGAATCGTTTTTTTTTATATCTGTCATTTAGCATTTTGTAAATGGAAAGCCCACCCCTGAGTATCCCAACCCAGTAGTTGCATTACAAGTGCAGAACCAGACCAGGGAGCAACTTGGAGGCTGTCGAAAGCCACCCAAACATCGGTATGCCTTCATGCTAGTTATATTATATTTAAAATACACTAGCTACATAACTATGGCTAGTTGCACTTAATGTTACACCACTTTAAAGAGCAGCAGGTAAATAGACAATTAAAAAATACAGTAGTAAATGGGAATTGAATACTTGTATATTGCACTTAAGTCACTGTAAATAAGAACATGTTTACCAACTTGCAGGTTTAATCAATAACAATCATGTACAAAATGTGTATACAGATGCAGTTTCATTGAGCCGAATGCTTCCAGCTCCACATCTTGTGCTGATGATGATGAAGAAGAGAGTCAACAGCATGCTGATGACTATGGTGAGTGAGATGTATATTGTTAATTAGTACTGTTTTAAAATGATTGTAAGGCTGCCCTGGATATCTAAACTCTCTGTATTGTGCTGAATGATGGAATACGCAGAAATAAATTTCTGGCAGTGAATCTCTCTCATTTTATTATAACATTCACTCTGAGAGGCTGAAACAAACAATCATACAACAATGTCGAATGCAATGGAACAAAATCCAAAAGTACTGAAATAACTGATTCATTTCACAGGCATGTTACATAGTAGTCAAAGAAAAATACATCAAGCTTGCTCTTCATTTCTTCCCATTTTGCAACATCAAAGTGTATTCTTTCCAGGTGGTAGTCCTCTTCACATTTAATAAAGAAATCACACCATGACATACCTGTGAGCCCAAGCTGACCCATTATTTGGTAATGGTAGGCATGACACTCTTTTAGTTTATAGGTACCATCTGCCTGCTTGTAAAGGTAGGGGCACTCTGTGAAGCTGTTCTTAGAAGGGCACTTAATTTCTAAAAGCCCATAGCTTGGGCGTTCACTCCCTGCCCTCTCTACCACCTTACGGTCAGGTGATGTACCAAGATGTGGGGCATGGGGATTTACAACAAAACCACATGGATACACTTGATTACCTGTGAGAATAGTGTAATGTATGGCTGCATTGGGCTCTTGTTCTACACCAGGGGTGTCAAACTCATTTTCACCGAGGGCCACATCGGCATAATGGCTGTCCTTGAAGGGCCAGATGTAACTTATAAATGTAACTAAATGTAATCTAATGTAATGTAAAATAAATGTAACTACCGTACTCCTTAATGTTGAATAACTCATTTATTATAACTTATTCAACTGACAATTACAGTTGCATAGAAAACATCTGTTTGCTTGTTGCTCTAACATAAATCCTTTTAAAATTTGTCAGCTTATGAAAACCCACATAACTCCATTAATGAAGGATGAAATTGTCCAAGTTAATTAAAAAAAAAACATAAAACTGAGCTGCAAAGAACATGTATGACACATGTAGCATCTCACCCAAAAAGGCTACACACAGCCTTGCATCCAACTGTGAATGACAACAATTTGTGTGCATACACATACCAAAATAAAGGTTGACTCAGTTCACAACTATATTACCGTACTCAAGTTGTTTGGTTAGTCTTTGATGAGGAGATGCTGCCTGTCCTTGAACACACCAAGTGGATTCTCTCTCTATGATTGATCATGTTCTGAAAATGATAAACACAAAACAAAATGCAAGCACAATCATTAAATTGCACACAGTTGAAATGTTCTTCTTCTTTGTTGAATTACATTTTATTATATTTTAATTAATCTAAAAAAGCTAAGTCTGGTCCTCTGGACATTTAAAAAACAAAACAAAACTTCATCTTTCAGGGATGAAGATGTTCACATCCTTGATAGAGAGGAACAATGGTTTGAGAGACGAGTAAAAGAGGCCATCTTTGTGAAAAGAAACCATCCAAGGAAGGGGAACATATTATTTTAGGTGGCTGAAATAATCACCTGTTTTTTGTTTTGTTTTTTTGAATGTCCAGAGGACCACACTTAGCTTTTTTAGATTTTTCTACCTGGATTATTGAGAATGCATCAGGATATATTTGAATTAAATTTTAAGAAAATGCTAACCTGACAAACAGGAAAGTGGACAAGATTGTCCTGTTTCACTTGCCACATCCATAAGTCCAATTTTCGCAGGAAAGCCGTGATCGCGTCGGACATCTGCGTGATGACTTGTTTGCGTCCCTGCAGCTTCTGATTCAGCTGGGCGAGATGGTCGGTTATGTCGCACAACACAGCAAAGTCACACAGCCACTTTGAAGCTAGCTTTCACTGCAGCCTCGTTTTTGGCTGTGGGTTTCATGAACAAACTCTGCTGCGACCGCAGTTTGCCTTTTAATTCTTGGCAGAATGTGTTGCTTTTCTTGAAGGCTAGCTTTAGCGTACTTAGCTCCGTGTTTGGTTTCAAAACCGACACCGCCTCGTAACACAAAAGACATACCGGTCTTTCTCCTGGAAGCACAAACAAGTATTCGCCTTCCCATCTTTCTTGAAACTTCCGTCTGTATCAACTTTTCTCTTTCTGGACATGTTGGGATCATTATTTATATCTCAATTCCACTCGTTGGCATGAAGGTAGAAACACTGCCTCGGCTACCGTAGTCGAAAGGCATTGTGGGAAAACCGTTGTCGAAAGGCATAGTGGGGCTGCCGTAGTCGAAAGGCATTGTGGGAAATGTAGTTTTTGGTCAAAACTCGCTCGTATTAATTTTTAGACACTCAAAACTTTTTAATTAAGCTCTCGCGGGCCAGATAAAATGACATGGCGGGCCACATCTGGCCCGCGGGCCAGGAGTTTGACACATGTGTTCTACACCTCTCTTCATGGCCTTTGTTTGTACTGCTGCTGCACTCTTTAAGCTTGTAGCAAGTTTTTCATGGTCGGCTCTTCTAGAGCAGATTCTTTTAAATGAAGTTGATGTGATTTGGGCAGACCTTGCATGGAACCACAAATAGTTTGTGCTCTGTGCTCTAGTTTCCCTTTCCAGAGTGATAGAATCAGCCAATGAAATGCTCAGTTCTGTGTAATGTTGCGTGGCACTCTCATTCAGAGCAGTGCAGAAGCTGGTGGCTTGGTGCGGCAGAGGAAAGTTGGGCAAGTCATCTGGTTGGCTGACAGGAGCTGCTCCAAGATCAATTTGGACAATAAGTGGCAGCTGTAAAAGATGAAAAATATAAATTATCATTAAAATGCAACTTTTTTTCTTTACAGATAGTCCAGAGCAACCCCCAGAGCAGGGGACGGAAGAGGTGCAGGAGATGGAAGAGGAGCAGGGGACGGAGAAGGAAAAGAAATTAGAAGAGGAAAACAACAACATGAAATTGAAATTGACATTACAAGAAACTGAAATACAAAACCTGAAAGCACAAATTGACACACTTAAAAAGAAAAGTCTGACACCTGAACTCCTTGAAAGCAGTAAAATCCCAAAAATGTTTGAATACAGTACTGGCTTTACATACGAACGATTCAACCAACTGTGCACAATATTTGACATCCAAAATGATCCCCACGCCGCTCAAGTAAATGTACCCCTAACATACAAACGTAATGATTGGGACATTAGGGAGATGCCCCTTCGTAGTCAGCTGCTGTTTGTTTTAATTAAACTCCGCAACAACGAAGATCTGAAAAGCCTTGCATTTAGATTTAATATACACATGCAAGCAGCAAGTAATATTTTCAATTCATGGATTCATTATATGTTTGATATTTTGGGTGAATTACCCATTTGGCCTCACAGAGACGTCATTATGCAAAACATGCCTGAAACCTACAAAGCCGACTACCCATCTACATTTGCTATATTAGACTGCACAGAGCTGAAAATAGAAAGGCCAACATCACTGGTGTTACAAAGTCAGAGCTTTTCAAATTACAAAAACACCAACACCCTGAAATCACTCGTTGCCTGTGACCCCCGTGGTGCTGTCATTTTTTCATCTGTTCTCTTCACAGGATCCATGTCTGACAAGGAGATTGTCAGACAGTGTGGAATCATCCCCTTACTAGAGACACTTATAGACAATGGCTATTTGCAAAAAGGGGATGGCGTAATGGCTGATAAGGGTTTTTTGATTGAGGATGAAATTAAAGCAATCGGACTGCAGTTAAACATGCCACCATTTTCGAGGTCCAAGAGGCAAATGCCAGCAGGAGATGTTCTGGAGACAAAGCGTATTGCAAAGCACAGGGTGCACATAGAGCGGGCTATTGCTAAAATAAAAAAGTTCAAGATAGTGTCTGGTAAAATTCCTAACACAAGATTAGGAATCATAAATCACATCTGGTATGTGGTAAGCATGCTTTCAAACTTCCAGCCACACATACTGAAGGGACAGTAGTAGCATCCATTAGTAAATCACATGACTTACACTTAACATGTTTTTTTAATCACCACTGTTAAGCTGTCTGTTTACATGAGCTGTGGAAGATGCTAGACAAATAAAGATTTCTGGATACTATGTGGCTCAGTCCTCAATGTATTTATGTCTATATTACTGTATCTGTCAGCCTGATGCAAATTATTTTTCTCTTTTTATCACATAAGCAAGCACCTTATTATAATATGTAAATTGCTTTTTTTAATGAAACAACAAACCTGAAGAGATTTGTTTTTTGCACAACATCAAGAAGTGCTACTTGAAGACTGGGTTTCAAATCTGTGCTTCTCACCTGGTGGCTTAGTCCGCACCCCACAGCATACTTCTTGCCTCCAACTTCAACCTCTGGTGCAGAGGCATCTGTGATATAGCTTATGGGTGCATCTGACATCTCCCTCAGTAGACTATATGCTCCTGTACCTAACTCTTTCCTATGAAAAAATAATTTGGAGGTGAGTATTGTCTGATGTCACAGTGCACAGGAATACACTGAACAGTGTGACTAACAATGTTGCTGTAGTATAGGTGAAGAAAAAAAACATACTTATTGTGGATAAAACTGGACATGATGGGTTTCCGCTTGCGGTTCACTTTGGCCTTGGCTACCACCACACTGCTTACAGGTTGTCCATGAATTTTCTTCCCCCTGGCTTTGTGCCACTGCTGGGGCTGGCTTGTGCATGAGATGTCAGCATTTCTTGCACGGCACAGGTCCACGGTGTGCATAAGGCCCACAATATGTGAGCAAAAACCTGGTAACCTGTTTTAAGAAAACAGTAGCATAAGCTCTATTTAATGCTTTTGACAATAATGTAACTAGCTACACCTGCAATCGAAATTATTCAACACCCCAATCATTTTAATGTTTTATCATTTAAAGTTTTTCATTCAATTTTTTCCAAACAGCACAGGGAAAATGGACTAAAATCCGAGACTAGAGGTGTGGAAAGTTTGTCAGCACTTAACAACTCATTTATTGGCAGTTATAAAAGCTAAAGGATGCACCACAAAATACTATGTTTAGGGGTTGATTAATACTGCACACTCAAATGTCTTAAAATACTTCTTTATTTTTATTTAAACTTCAAACTTAGGTAAACTTTTGTTGTCACAATGATTCAAATATGTATCAGTAAAAGCTAGTTCAATGAAGTGTTTTTGTCATCCACACTACTAATGTCTGTTGAGATTGTGGGGGTTGAACATGTTTGATTACAACTACTTACAATAAATGCACGAGTGCTATAATATAATAATAAATAATATATATATTAAATAATATATATAATATATAATAAAAACATATAATCTAAGGTAGATCCATGAACAGAGTAACAAGCTAGCCTCTGCTCTGAATACAGTTACTAGCTTAACTTACCGAGCTAACTTACCGGTATTACTTAATAAATTTGACTTTTACAGTACTTAACTAACAAAAAATAGAACTTGAAAAAGAAAACTTACCCTGCAGTGCAGGAGCAGGACTGGTCCACAAGCGTATTCTGGTTGCATTTGAGGTAAAGGTCATGGGGTTTCTCAGATTTTGCTTGAGACCGGTATGCTTTAGCCTCAAGGATCGTTGTGTCTCCTTCGTAACGTACTGTAATATTTTGAATATATCCCTCCACTGCATATTGTAACCCCTTTTGCCTTGATCTGGAGGATATTGCGCTGGTATTGCTCCAAAATGAGTCACTAACACGCACTGGTATACAAGCTATCCCCGTCATGACGCGCTAACACTCACCGGCTACAGAAAGCTTGACGGGCGTAGCAACAGTAACTAAGGGGGCGGGGCTTCTGCGAAAGGTCAATTGCGCCCCTACATTATTCAAACTGTTACATCTCAGTTATAGATCATCTGATCTGTTCCAGATTTACTGTGCATCATCTGTTAGCACTCCTACACACATTGGTACATGTATTGTTGTTTAAAATTTCACTCCAGTGCACCCCCTACATTATTCCAACACTTACAGATCAGTGATATATCATCCAATATGCACCACATTTATTGTACGTCATCAGTGAGCACTTATACACACATTTCTATTGTTATTTCACTTTTGACTCTAGTGTGCCCCCACATACTTCAAACTGTTATATGTCAATGATAGACCATCTGATCTGTTCCAGATCTATTGTGCGCCATCTGTGGGCACTTCTAAACACATTGATATGGTTATATAACATTTGACTCCAATGCACCCCTACATTACTCAAACAGTTACAGATCAGTGATACATCAAATGATCTGCCCCAGAATTATTGTGTTCATCAGTGAGTACTTTTATACACATTGGTATTGCGGTTGAAATTTTTACTCCAGTGCACCCCCATCTCAGTGATACATAATCCCATCTGCACCAGATTTTTAGTACTAGATCAATGAGCACTTTGAGACAAATTGGTATTGTGGATCCATGACATCACTTAAGCCCCACCCACTCACACAAGAAACTCACTATTACTGGGTGACTCTTCCAGCTTCGTCCTGTGTAACATATAAGACTGACACTGTAGAACACAATAACTGTAAATTACCACATATGACATGTGGAAAAGCCTAATGGAAGTGTTCATCAAACATTCGTCACAAAAAAGGAAATCCAAAAAACTCCTGTCTGGAAAGTTGCATTTCAGCCAAACTTGGAAGGCTTGGAGCTGGACTCGTACTGATATGGGCAGAGTGCGCACTCTGGTGGATGCGTGCAGGAACGGAATGGGAGTGTTCACCATTGCGACCGGGAGGCATTGCTGGAGCTCCTACGTCGCAGGTGATTTAAAAGATTTGGCAAATGCGCACACTGGCGAACGGGTGCGGGATAGGCACGAGAGCGTTCGAGATAGCAACCGGGCAGATTAGCTGGAGCTCCTGCGGTTGCCACAATAAAGCCGGAGCGGGGCTTTGCTGCGAGGGCCTCAATGCTGCTTGCTACTTTAATAAATAAAATTGTTTCTATCAGGGAAAAAAATCATACCAATATTCCTCGTATCGCCTCTGGTTCTGTGTCAGATGAGACAACATTAAACATGTCACTACCTGATTTATGTTTGGACAGTTTTTGTCCCGTTGAGCTCTCTGAATAGTCAAAAATAATAGCTTCATTCAAACCATCCACATGTCTCAAACCATCCACATGTCTGCTAGATCCCATCCCATCCAGGCTATAGAAAGACGTATTTCCCTTAAATGGTAAATAGACTGTACTCATTTTCCGCCTTTCTATCTTATGGAGATAATCAAAGCGCTTTACACTACAATATGTGCCCACATTTACCCTTTCATACAGCACTCTACTAGATCTCTACAAAG
>JBBPBX010024617.1:3543-26632 GCA_038048925.1 Garcialebias charrua
GTTTAGTTTTTGATTGTGGCACTATGAGTTGTAATTCTTGTTGGTTTTGATCAACAGATACAGATTTAAAATATACATTGAATTTATAAAAATATACATTGAATTTATAAATGTAAATTCAATGTACAGTTTAAATCTGTATCTGTTGATCCCACATTTATACCACTTGGGATAAATACAGTTAGCCCACATGGGCTTCCCATGCTGGGCACATTATACTAAAATCACATGGGTCCTATATACAGTACTGATGCACATGTCTGTCCCATTCCCAGTTAGCCCACATAAAAAAATGAGCTGGGGCCTATATTATAGAGAGTCAGAGAGTCTTTATTGTCATTTGCACCGCATGTGGTACATGTGATGAAAACGAGATTATGTACACGGGGTCCCAGTTACATCCAACAACAAATGCAAGAGAAAAACAGTAATAACATCTAGAATTAACTAAGAAAAACATCAACTAGTAATACACTAAGCCTAATATAGTGGAAATAAACAGCAGCACGAACATGAGTTTGTATGAGCAGATGGTCACAGATGAACACAGATGAACACAGCAACAAGAAAACAGATCAGCATCAGCATGATGTGAAATTTTGCAGTGTTTATTTTTTATTTTTATTTTTATTTATTCATGAGTCTAACAGCCTCAGGGTAGAAGCTGTTCCTCAGTCTAGTGGATATATATGCCCAGGTTGAAGCCATGTAAGATCATCCCACATTTAGCCCACTTGGGGTAAATACAGTTAGCCCACATGGGCTTCCCATTCCGGGCCCATTATACCAAAACCACATGGGTCCCATATAATGATGTCCATTTCTGTCCCATTCCAAGTTAGCCCACATAAAAATGAACTGGGGCCTGTATATCCATGCCAAGGCTGAACCCATGTAAGGTTATACGACACTTATCCCACTTGGGGTCAATATAGTTAGCACACATGGGCTTCCCATACTGTGACCATTATACTAAAACCACATGGGTCCCATATAATGATGACCATTTCTGTCCCATTCCCAGTTAGCCCACATAAAAATGTACTGGGCCTTATATATCCATGCCCAGGTTGAACCCATGTAAGGTGATCCCACATTTATACCACTTGGGATGAATACAGGTAGTCCCCGATTTACGAGCGAGATCCGTTACAACGAGGCGCTCGTAAACCGGAAATCTCGTAATTTGGAACGGCCGCCATTTCTCTCGTAAATCCGGAAATCCGCTCGTAAATTGGAACGGTTTTCGCTAGCGCGACTAAAAACACTCTATTTTCATCTAAAAACTACTTTTGAGTGCATAAAAATGATCGGAAACGTGTGTTTATATGCTTAACTAACTAACTGTAGTGAAAAAACACATGAAAACTCAGTATTTTTTTCGTTTTTTCCAAAAATTCGCAGCTCGTAAGTCTGGAACCTCGCAGATCAGAGCGCTCGTAAATCGGGGACTACCTGTACAGTTAGCCCACATGGGCTTCCCATGCTGAGCACATTATACTAAAATCACATGGGTCCCATATACTGATGCATATATCTGTCCCATTCCCAGTTAGCCCAAATAAAATTAAACTGGGGCCTATATATCTATGCCCAGGTTCAACCCATGTAAGGTCGGCCCACTCTTATACCACTTGGGATAAATACAGTTAGCCCACATGGGCTTCCCATGCTGGGCCCATTATACCGAAACCACATGGGTCCCATATAATATTGCCCATTTCTGTCCCATTCCCAGTTAGCCCACATAAAAATGTAGTGGGCCCTATATATCCATGCCCAGGTTGAACCCATGTAAGGTGATCTCACATTTATACCACTTGGGATAAATACAGTTAGCCCACATGGGCTTCCAATGCTGGGCCCATTATACCAAAACCACATGGGTCCCATATAATGATGCCCATTTCTGTCCCATTCCCAGTTAGCCCACATAAAAATGTATTGGGCCCTATATAACCATGCCCAGGTTGAACCCATGTAAGGTGATCCCACATTTATACCACTTGGGATAAATACAGTTAGCCCACATGGGCTTCCCATGCTGGGCCCATTATACCAAAACCACATGGGTCCCTTATAATATTGCCCATTTCTGTCCCAATCCCAGTTAGCCCACATAAAAATGTAGTGGGCCCTATATATCCATGCCCAGGTTGAACCCATGTAAGGTGAGCCCACATTGATACCACTTGGGATAAATACAGTTAGCCCACATGGGCTTCCCATGCTGGGCCCATTATACTAAAACCACATGGGTCCCATATAATAATGCCCATTTATGTCCCATTCCCAGTTAGCCCACATAAAAATGTAATGGGCCCTATATATCCATGCCCAGGTTGAACCCATGTAAGGTGAGCCCACATTGATACCACTTGGGATAAATACAGTCTGCCCACATGGGCTTCCCATGCTGGGCCCATTATACTAAAACCACATGGGTCCCATATAATAATGCCCATTTATGTCCCATTCCCAGTTAGCCCACATAAAAATGTAATGGGCCCTATATATCCATGCCCAGGTTGAACCCATGTAAGGTGATCCCACATTTATACCACTTGGGATAAATACAGTTAGCCCACATGGGCTTCCCATGCTGGGCCCATTATACCGAAACCACATGGGTCCCATATAATATTGCCCATTTCTGTCCCATTCCCAGTTAGCCCACATAAAAATGTAGTGGGCCCTATATATCCATGCCCAGGTTGAACCCATGTAAGGTGATCTCACATTTATACCACTTGGGATAAATACAGTTAGCCCACATGGGCTTCCCATGCTGGGCCCATTATACCAAAACCACATGGGTCCCTTATAATATTGCCCATTTCTGTCCCAATCCCAGTTAGCCCACATAAAAATGTAGTGGGCCCTATATATCCATGCCCAGGTTGAACCCATGTAAGGTGAGCCCACATTGATACCACTTGGGATAAATACAGTTAGCCCACATGGGCTTCCCATGCTGGGCCCATTATACTAAAACCACATGGGTCCCATATAATAATGCCCATTTATGTCCCATTCCCAGTTAGCCCACATAAAAATGTAATGGGCCCTATATATCCATGCCCAGGTTGAACCCATGTAAGGTGAGCCCACATTGATACCACTTGGGATAAATACAGTCTGCCCACATGGGCTTCCCATGCTGGGCCCATTATACTAAAACCACATGGGTCCCATATAAAATTGCCCATTTCTGTCCCATTGCCAGTTAGCCCACATTAATCCTGTATAGGACCCATATATTTAGCCCAACAGGGCTCACAAAATGGGTTCCTTTATGGGATAACCATATGGGTCTCATGCAGTTAGCCCAGATAAATCCCATGCCCACTCATTACCCAACTAGCCCACAATAACCCCATGTGGGGCCCAACTATGCATGTTGGCTGGGTACACATGGGTAGTATCGTTCGGTTCCTAGAGATGAGTAGGTATCACCACAAGGGGGCGCCTACTCGTTTCGTTTTCCGTAGTTGTGCACTTGTACAAAAAATACAACTAATTATTCCACGTTGTTGAAGAAGACATACAAGTGATGATGAGGGGCAGAGCGGTAAACTAACATTATTTTCCTCATGTATGAAAATATAATGCTTAGTACTGTGGAGAACTGGCATTACATGGACAAAGTTAAATAAATAGAAAGTGTGATATACTTCGAACGTATGTCCTGCTGTTTTGGGATCAGAATGGCTAACTTTCGCTGCTAACTCCTTCTCCAACCTCTGGCCGCACCATCACAAGCTCCGTGAGTACCTCAGTCCAGTGTTACGTTTGTGTCACGCCTGGTGTCAGGTTTCACAGGCACAGGTGACCGACCCTCCATGAGTCTTTTTTATATCACTCCCCGAGACGCATTGAGGAAATAAAATTAAATTACAGTACTACAGAAAATGACAAAAAAAAGTAACGCACAGTAATTTTGATAAGTAACTTTAATCTGATTACTGGATTTTGAAATAGCAACGCGTTAGATTACTAGTTACTGAAAAAAGTGGTCCGGCTAGAGTAACGCGTTACTCTAGTCGGACCACTGAATGAATGTGTAACCGGATCCTTTCTGAGTTGTGCTGGTTCTATAGATTGATCAGGCGTGACACAGTTTGTCTTTTAAAATATGATTCTCTGTGTATTCTGACGAGAATAACACACACAAAACAATGTGTTATAGACTACCCGCTCCAAGTCCTCTCCCACAGGACAACATGACAAAAGGGCTCCACTGGACCACTAGAAGAGTGTGATGGGAGATTTGTAGGAGGTCAGATAGATAAGGAGGGGCAAGGTTGTGGATAGCTTTGAAAGTGAGAAGTAGAATTTTTAAGACAATGCGTGATTTAACCAGGAGCCAGTGGAGCTGCTGCAGGACAGGAGTGATGTGGTTATAGTAGGAGGTTTGAGTGATGACACGGGCAGCTGAGTTCTGGACCATCTGTAACTTGTGGAGAGATTTGTTGGGGAGGCCGTAGAGAAGGGAGTTGCAGTAATCAATACGGGAAGTCACAAGACTGTGCACCAGGATGGCTGTGGAGCGGGGTGTGAGAGAAGGACGGAGACGGTTAATATTACGGAGGTGGAAATAGGCAGACCGAGTAATATTGTTGATGTGTGAAGTGAAGGAGAGAGTGGTGTCGAGGATGACACCGAGACTCTTGACCTGAGGGGAGGGGGATAGCAGAGAGTTGTTAAGGGGGACGAGAAGATGTTCTGATTTTGAAATAGAGTTTTTGGTACCAACAAGAATGATTTCTGTTTTGTTACTGTTTAGTTGAAGGAAATTGTTAGAAAACCAGTGATTTAGCTCATTGAGACAGTCGGTGAGGATGGAGGGTGGGTGGAGTTAGGTTTTGATGACAAGTAGAGCTGTGTGTCATCAGCATAGCAGTGGAAATGGACGCCGTATTTGCGGAAGATGTGACCTAGAGGAAGGAGGTAAATGATGAAGAGGAGGGGTCCGAGGACAGAGCCTTGGGGGACACCCGTGGAGACAGGGGAAGACTGGGAACGGAAGGATTTAAGCTGAATGAATTGAGTGCGGTCAGAGAGATAGGAGTTGAACCAGTCTAACGGGGTACCTGAGATGCCAATGGAGGTTAGTCTGTTGAGGAGGATAGAATGACAGATGGTGTCGAAGGCAGAACTTAGATCAAGAAGAATGAGGATGGACAGAAGACCAGAGTCAGCAGCAAGAAGGAGGTCGTTAGTAATTTTTACTAGAGCTGTTTCGGTGCTATGGTGGGGGCGAAATCCAGATTGAAACTCTTCATAAATGTTGTTGTTGGACAGGTGAGAGTGAAGTTGACTAGCAACAGTTTTTTCAAGGATCTTGGAGATGAAGGGCAGATTGGAGATCGGACGAAGATTACTGAAGTTGGTGAAGTCAAGACCTGGTTTCTTGATGATGGGGGTGATGGCAGCAGATTTGAAGGCTGTGGGAACATTGCCAGAGGTTAGGGAGGAGTGGATGATATTAGTGATGACATTTTAAACATTTTAAAGAAGTATTTAGACACCCAGATAATAAACCATTGCAATAGTCCAGTCTAGACGTGACAAATGCATGAACCAGTTTTTCTGCATCATTTTTAGATGTTTCTAATTTTAATGATATTACGCAGGTGGAAAAAGGAGGTTCTAGAAACATTTTTAATGTGGGGGATAAAAGACGTGTTCTGATCAAAAATAACACCAAGATTTTTAACATTAGAACTGGAGGCAGATTAATGACATCTAAGTAGGGTGAAAGACTGAAAAATTCATGCTAAGATGCTCAGGTCCAAAAACTAAAACCTCAGTCTTGTCTGTGTTCAAAATCAGAAAATTTAGGGTCATCCAGATTTTTTTGTCTTTAAAACATGCTTGTAGTCTAAGTAGCTTATTGGATTTATTCATGGACAAATATAATTGTGTATCAAATTTAAAAATAAGTTTTTTTTTCTTCTGAGGTAGTACCTTCTTTTATGACCACTAGATGGCGACCCCCCTCCTGCTTTGTCCCTGCTCTGCTTTTTCTCCCGTGACCTTTTTCAGAGCCTCTTTTTGCATATCTTCTGAAATGTAAACTATGGATCTGGTTAGCTGGTCTCTCAACACAATATATCAAATTTTTTTTTTCCATCAAGAAGACGGGGTAAAGGAGAGCCCTCCTGCATCTACATAACTGGATTTATGATAACAGGATTCTGATTTTTGGAGTTGGTGTCTACCTGGCTTATCAACAAATTCTGAAAACATCAGTTTCTGGCCATTGTTAAGCTGCCTGGCCTGTGAAGGAATGTGCCATGATTGGCAACACTCAAGACTAAAATGCTTTGCAAGCTGAGCCATAAGCTGGACGAAACTCTTGCAGAGAATCGCAGGCTACTTGCTGCTCCTGAATCTTGCTTATGGGAAAGAATAAATATTGGAGAAGTTGTAAGCTCAACTCTGTCTCATTACAATTTGGCTGTTTGGAGTAGCCATGAGATGTACTAGCAAGACTGTAAAGGCAGATGGAAATCAACGGAGCTTGGCCTGACCCAAAACAAATTATGATATCTGAACCTGGCTTCTAGAGCTGCTGCTTCTCACCAAGAAGGTTGTTGGTTCAAATCCCGGTCCGGGGGCCTTGGGGGGGAGTTTGCATGTTTTCCCTGTGCATGCGTGGGTTTTCTCCGGGTACTCCGTTTTCCTCCCACAAACCTAAAACATGCATGTTAGGCTGATTGGTAACTCTAAATTGTTCCTAGTTGTGAGTGAGAGAGTGAATGGTTAAGAAAGTTCATGCTCAATCATCCAGGTACCAAATCCAATAATTCTCAGTCTGGTCATCTGGAGAGTGAATGGTTGTTTGTTTTGTTTGCCTCTATGTGTCCCTGTGATGGACTTGCAACCTGTCCAGGGTGTCCCCCGCCCCTCGCACAGTGATTGCTGGACATGGGCACAGGCGACCACCGTGACCCAAAATGGAAAAAGCGGGTAAAAGATAATGGATGGATGGATGGATGAATCTGGCTCCTCCTGCACTGGCCTTGGAAGGTGACTATCACCATTTCTCCTAGATGTTATGGAAACAAGACACTCTGTTCCCCCATCCTCTACCTGCTGCACTCCCCAAGGACACGGACCTTGTCAGAACTCAACCAAACCAGCTGATAAACATTGCACCAATTCTTGTCAGGATTATGGCTATGACTATGGTTGAGGGTTCTGGACAGTGCTCAAGGACTACTTCCCCTGAAATTCAAGCCTCCTCTGTCCTCCCTCATTACTCCCCCTACCCCTAGTTCAGCAACCTAGGAGATGCAAAGGTGCCAATGGCTGTGTTGCTCACTGGACGGCCTGTGCTAGGACCCCCCACCCTGTGCTGTTTTTATTTTTTGCAGCCTCACGCTGTGTCCTGCAGGGTGCGAGATGTGTGTGTGTTTTAACCTCCTCTTCCCTCGTGTTTCCCTTTTTCTAATCTAACAAAAAAGGAGCACCTCTCAGTTAAGGCTGCAAGCCTCGGACACCCCATCTACCCATGTCTGTTGGTTGTTTATGTTCCTTTGGATGGGCTGTACTGAAATGCATTTCATTGAACTGTTAACCTTGTGGTAACCTTGCACATGACAAATAAACACAATTTGAACTTGAGAGGTGACTATCTGTGAGCAGCAGTATGGTTTCATGCCAAGAATGAGTACCACACATCCATATTTGCTCCGAGGATGCTGAGGGAGAAGTACAGAGGGGGTCAGAAAGAACTCCATTGTGTCAAACACGCGTTGAGCCGTAAATATCCGACCCGCATCGAGCCAGTGGAAAAGGAGCATTTGTGGATTTAGAAAAAGCATCTGACAGGGTGCTGAGAGAAGAGGTGTGGTATTGCAAGAGGAAATCTGCAGTGGCAGAGAAGTATGTTAGACTGGTACAGGACATGTATGAGGACAGCAGGACATGTCTGGTACAAGACGTGTACAAAACTTAGCATGACTTCAGTTTGGAAAGTTTCATCTGAAGGAACCACAAGACTTCTGGAACAATGTCCTATGGTCAGATGACACCATAGGACAAATGTTTACCCATAATGCGCTGCAGGAAACACCTCAAACCAACAGTCAACATAGTAATAGTGGGTTGATGGCTTGGAACCGGGTCACCTGGAAGTTACGGAATCTCTGTAGATCAAAGGGTTATAGAGTGAAATGTGTGGACATTTGTCCAACAGCTGAAGCTTGGACTAAACTGAGTCCAACAGGACAATGATCAAGTGTTTAGAGGTGTCTTGAGATGTGACTGATACCTAATGTACACCTGTTTGAAGGTCAGAACTCTATTTGTGTGTGAGGGCTCAAATATGGTTTTCTGAGACAGTAACTGATCTCAGATCTGAACATTCATCTGGTCATGTGATCAAACCAGAAATGTATCAACTCGTTGTTTAAACAAAGTATGTAAAATAAATTTGAAACATCTGAACGACGAGTTATGAGTCACTAGGAAATGTTATTCTAAAGTTGACTTCTGACCCCTCAAGAACTATTCAACATCTGACTGCCCCCAGAGAAACCGCTGGACCAAGAACCCATCCAAGAACCAATCCGTCATTCAGCATCAACTTACCCGACGGTCATCTTCCATTTCAGCTGCAGTCCGGGGACTTCTGAACGGTTAAAGACAGAGACACAGGGTTTGTCTTTTAGTGTTTCAGGCCAAAGTCCATGGGATTATCAACAGATTATTAACCGAGAGAAGCCATTACTCCAACCCACACCTGATCTCAGTTGAGCCATCAATCAGCCCTCTGACTCAGTTAGAGAATGTGGACCCCTGGGTACATCATGGGGTTTTAGTGTTAAGGCTTAGGTTTTCTTTATGTCCCCCATCATGGCATATTAAAGGGGTCACCAGTTTCACATCAGATCTGGGCCTTGGAGATTCATTTCAATTCAGTTTCAGAAATGTTCAGAGGAAAATCCTGGAACCATAGCTGTTGTTCAGCTTTAGACTCATTTCAGGTTAGCTCTGTTGGCGACACTGATGAGTCCACTGGAAGTCTAGTGCACAAAGTCCTAGGTTGAAGCTAGTCCTTGGAAATTTAAATAAAGTTCCTGAACTCTTCTCTGAAAAGTTTTCACTTTTCAAAAATCTTATTTTTCTTTCAGCTTTTCCCTCTTCAGGGGTCGCCACAACGAGTCATCCTCCTCCACCTCACTCTGTCCTCTGCATCCTCTGTCCTCACTCCAACTACCTTCATGTCCTCTCTAACTGCATCCATATGTCTCCTCTTTGTCTTTTTCCTGGCAGCTGCATTTCTAACATCCTTCTACCAATATACCCACTGTCCCTCCTCTGGACATGTCCAAACCATCTCAGTCTGGCCTCTCTAACTTTATCTCCCAGTTGTTCAACATGTGCTGTACCTCTGATGATCTCATTCCTGATCTTATCCATCCTTGTCACTCCTAAGGAGAACCTCAACATCTTCATTTCTGACACTTCCAGTTCTGTCTCTTGTCTTTTTGTCCATGTCTCTGTCTCCTGTCTTTTTGTCCATGTCCCTGTCTCCAGACCATACAACATAGCTGGTCTCACCACTGTCTTGTACACTTTTCCTTTGACCTTTGCTGACACCCCTGAGTCTCAAATCACTCGTCCTTCATTATAAGATGTTGGTCAGTCAAAGTTAGCACTCTGAGGAAACCATCAGATTGTGTTGAATCTTCATTTTATATAAATTAACTGAACTGATTGAATTTTGTCTCAACCTCTATCCAGATCAGCGCACCAGACATGGTGGAAAGAAGAACACTCTTTTGACAAGAATAAAACCTCCAACAGAAGCAACCCTCTACCTCAACCAGCTAGGACTTGGTTTAATTTAAGACTTAAATCATGACTCTACTTTTCATTCATTCAACCTTTATTTAAACAGGCTAGCCCCATTGAGCCATGGTGACTCATTTACAAGAGAGGCCTGTTCCAGACAGAAAACATAAAGTACAGACAACAATAAGAGTAAACAACAATAACAATAAACTACAGTTAAAATGCAGTTAAAATAAGAGTAGACTATAAAATAATAAATCTGGGTGCTGTAAAACAAGGTGGAATACTAAAAACAAGAACTTATTTACTTTGATTTTCCCATTGACATCATCAAATTATCAAAAAGTCTGTTGGAGTCAGTCTCCGCACGATGACAGACATTTACACCTCCAGATGCAGGAAGAGAGACACCTGCATCATGTAGGACCACACTCACACAGCACACACACTCTTTGCTCATCTCCCCTCAGGAAAGGGCGAGATACACTCGAGCGTCCTCACGATACGCCTATACGCAGCGTACGTACGCTGTGGCAAAAGCGTAGCCCCGCATAGCCCCTCAGGGCATGTACGCGCAAAAGTATTTTTTTACTACGCATACGCGATGCGCGGTGTCTGACCTAAACTTCCCCGGCGCCGGACTGTTTTGTATGTTACACAAATGAAATAAATTCCCCTTCTTTATCGCTGATCGGGCCTTTTCTTTTGTTTTTTTGCCTAAAGTCAAGTAACCGCTTCTTCCTCCGTTCACTCGATGATTGAAATGAATGAATTCAGGTCCTACCTGGGTGCGCGATGTTTTAAATATTCCCTGGTGGGCTGTGTGCTGCAGGAAAAGCGCTCCCTGTTATTATTTTTATTTCTGAGAGAACTTTTTATAACATATATAGTAGAAACACCGTATCAGAACACCGCAGAAGTCTGAGCGAGCTGCTCATGATGCATTCTCGAGGTTTCACTTTGAGCTGACTGAAATCTGTCAATCATTTCAGTAGGCGTGTCAGCAAGTGACCAATCAGCGAGCTCAGTTGAGTCCCCTCCGTGCTCAGCTGCTCATATTACAACAAGGAGAACGCGAGCGTTTGAAAGCTGATAGTTTCTGAAAGTATAGAAGCGAAAACATACGGACAAAATATGCGCGTATACGCGCGTATACGGAGGACGCTTCAGTGTATTTCGGGCTGAAGGAGGTTGAGGAGCATTAAGTGTAGAACCATTAGACTGAGGAACAGCTTCTACCCTGAGGCTGTTAGACTCATGAATATCTAACCAGAATAATCACTGTGAAATATCATTATGTTGCTGCTGATCTGTTTCATGTTGCTGCTGATCTGTTTCATGTTGCTGCTGATCTGTTTCATGTTGCTGCTGATCTGTTTCATGTTGCTGCTGATCTGTTTCATGTTGCTGCTGATCTGTTTCATGTTGCTGCTGATCTGTTTCATGTTGCTGCTGATCTGTTTCATGTTGCTGCTGATCTGTTTCATGTTGCTGCTGATCTGTTTCATGTTGCTGCTGATCTGTTTCATGTTGCTGCTGATCTGTTTCATGTTGCTGCTGATCTGTTTCATGTTGCTGCTGATCTGTTTCATGTTGCTGCTGATCTGTTTCATGTTGCTGCTGATCTGTTTCATGTTGCTGCTGATCTGTTTCATGTTGCTGCTGATCTGTTTCATGTTGCTGCTGATCTGTTTCATGTTGCTGCTGATCTGTTTCATGTTGCTGCTGATCTGTTTCATGTTGCTGCTGATCTGTTTCATGTTGCTGCTGATCTGTTTCATGTTGCTGCTGATCTGTTTCATGTTGCTGCTGATCTGTTTCATGTTGCTGCTGATCTGTTTCATGTTGCTGCTGATCTGTTTCATGTTGCTGCTGATCTGTTTCATGTTGCTGCTGATCTGTTTCATGTTGCTGCTGATCTGTTTCATGTTGCTGCTGATCTGTTTCATGTTGCTGCTGATCTGTTTCATGTTGCTGCTGATCTGTTTCATGTTGCTGCTGATCTGTTTCATGTTGCTGCTGATCTGTTTCATGTTGCTGCTGATCTGTTTCATGTTGCTGCTGATCTGTTTCATGTTGCTGCTGATCTGTTTCATGTTGCTGCTGATCTGTTTCATGTTGCTGCTGATCTGTTTCATGTTGCTGCTGATCTGTTTCATGTTGCTGCTGATCTGTTTCATGTTGCTGCTGATCTGTTTCATGTTGCTGCTGATCTGTTTCATGTTGCTGCTGATCTGTTTCATGTTGCTGCTGATCTGTTTCATGTTGCTGCTGATCTGTTTCATGTTGCTGCTGATCTGTTTCATGTTGCTGCTGATCTGTTTCATGTTGCTGCTGATCTGTTTCATGTTGCTGCTGATCTGTTTCATGTTGCTGCTGATCTGTTTCATGTTGCTGCTGATCTGTTTCATGTTGCTGCTGATCTGTTTCATGTTGCTGCTGATCTGTTTCATGTTGCTGCTGATCTGTTTCATGTTGCTGCTGATCTGTTTCATGTTGCTGCTGATCTGTTTCATGTTGCTGCTGATCTGTTTCATGTTGCTGCTGATCTGTTTCATGTTGCTGCTGATCTGTTTCATGTTGCTGCTGATCTGTTTCATGTTGCTGCTGATCTGTTTCATGTTGCTGCTGATCTGTTTCATGTTGCTGCTGATCTGTTTCATGTTGCTGCTGATCTGTTTCATGTTGCTGCTGATCTGTTTCATGTTGCTGCTGATCTGTTTCATGTTGCTGCTGATCTGTTTCATGTTGCTGCTGATCTGTTTCATGTTGCTGCTGATCTGTTTCATGTTGCTGCTGATCTGTTTCATGTTGCTGCTGATCTGTTTCATGTTGCTGCTGATCTGTTTCATGTTGCTGCTGATCTGTTTCATGTTGCTGCTGATCTGTTTCATGTTGCTGCTGATCTGTTTCATGTTGCTGCTGATCTGTTTCATGTTGCTGCTGATCTGTTTCATGTTGCTGCTGATCTGTTTCATGTTGCTGCTGATCTGTTTCATGTTGCTGCTGATCTGTTTCATGTTGCTGCTGATCTGTTTCATGTTGCTGCTGATCTGTTTCATGTTGCTGCTGATCTGTTTCATGTTGCTGCTGATCTGTTTCATGTTGCTGCTGATCTGTTTCATGTTGCTGCTGATCTGTTTCATGTTGCTGCTGATCTGTTTCATGTTGCTGCTGATCTGTTTCATGTTGCTGCTGATCTGTTTCATGTTGCTGCTGATCTGTTTCATGTTGCTGCTGATCTGTTTCATGTTGCTGCTGATCTGTTTCATGTTGCTGCTGATCTGTTTCATGTTGCTGCTGATCTGTTTCATGTTGCTGCTGATCTGTTTCATGTTGCTGCTGATCTGTTTCATGTTGCTGCTGATCTGTTTCATGTTGCTGCTGATCTGTTTCATGTTGCTGCTGATCTGTTTCATGTTGCTGCTGATCTGTTTCATGTTGCTGCTGATCTGTTTCATGTTGCTGCTGATCTGTTTCATGTTGCTGCTGATCTGTTTCATGTTGCTGCTGATCTGTTTCATGTTGCTGCTGATCTGTTTCATGTTGCTGCTGATCTGTTTCATGTTGCTGCTGATCTGTTTCATGTTGCTGCTGATCTGTTTCATGTTGCTGCTGATCTGTTTCATGTTGCTGCTGATCTGTTTCATGTTGCTGCTGATCTGTTTCATGTTGCTGCTGATCTGTTTCATGTTGCTGCTGATCTGTTTCATGTTGCTGCTGATCTGTTTCATGTTGCTGCTGATCTGTTTCATGTTGCTGCTGATCTGTTTCATGTTGCTGCTGATCTGTTTCATGTTGCTGCTGATCTGTTTCATGTTGCTGCTGATCTGTTTCATGTTGCTGCTGATCTGTTTCATGTTGCTGCTGATCTGTTTCATGTTGCTGCTGATCTGTTTCATGTTGCTGCTGATCTGTTTCATGTTGCTGCTGATCTGTTTCATGCTGCTGGCTCTGTTTCATGTTGCTGCTGCTCTGTTTCATGTTGCTGCTGATCCGTTTCATGCTGTTGCTCTGTTTCATGTTGCTGCTGCTCTGTTTCATGTTGCTGCTGATCCGTTTCATGCTGTTGCTCTGTTTCATGTTGCTGCTGCTCTGTTTCATGTTGCTGCTGATCCGTTTCATGCTGTTGCTCTGTTTCATGTTGGTGCTGATCCGTTCATGCTGTTGCTCTGTTTCATGTTGCTGCTGATCCGTTTCATGCTGTTGCTCTGTTTCATGTTGCTGCTGCTCTGTTTCATGTTGCTGCTGATCCGTTTCATGCTGTTGCTCTGTTTCATGTTGCTGCTGATCCGTTTCATGCTGTTGCTCTGTTTCATGTTGCTGCTGATCCGTTTCATGCTGTTGCTCTGTTTCATGTTGCTGCTGATCCGTTTCATGCTGTTGCTCTGTTTCATGTTGCTGCTGATCCGTTTCATGCTGTTGCTCTGTTTCATGTTGCTGCTGGTCTGTTTCATGCTGTTGCTCTGTTTCATGTTGCTGCTGCTCTGTTTCATGTTGCTACTGATCCGTTTCATGCTGTTGCTCTTTTTCATGTTGCTGCTGCTCTGTTTCATGTTGCTGCTGATCTGTTTCATGTTTCTGCTGATCCGTTTCATGCTGTTGCTCTGTTTCATGTTGCTGCTGATCTGTTTCATGCTGTTGCTCTGTTTCATGTTGCTGCTGCTCTGTTTCATGTTGCTACTGATCCGTTTCATGCTGTTGCTCTTTTTCATGTTGCTGCTGCTCTGTTTCATGTTGCTGCTGATCTGTTTCATGTTTCTGCTGATCCATTTCATGCTGTTGCTCTGTTTCATGTTGCTGCTGATCTGTTTCATGTTGCTGCTGCTCTGTTTCATGTTGCTGCTGATCTGTTTCATGTTGCTACTGATCCATTTCATGTTGCTGCTGATCTGTTTCATGTTGTTACTGATCAGTTTCATGTTGTTGCTGATCTGTTTCATGCTGCTGATCTGTTTCATGTTGCAGTGTTCATTCATGCTCATCTGCTCACACAGACTCATGTTCGTGCTTCTGTTCGGCATTTTGTTTTTATTGTTTTTATGACATTAGTGCTTAGTGTATTTTTAGTTGATATTTTTCTTAGTTCACATCTTAGATGTTATTACTTTTTTTATTTTACATTTTATTGTTGGATCTAACTGGGACCCTGTGTACATAATTTCATTCCACCACATTTACTACATGTGGTGTGAATGACAATAAAGGATCTCTGAATCTTTGAATCAAATGTTTGAAACCCCTTACAGGAATCAAGGACAACATCAGTTCTTGTTGCAAGATGTTCCAGGTGCAGGAGCTGAGTAGGAAAAGGCCTTTTTTCCAAGTTCAGTCTGCTCTGAGGGAACGCTGCAGGTAATGATGTCCTGAGAGCGCACGTTGTAACTTCACTGACGGTGTGGCATGTGGGAGGAGATATAAGAAGGTAGCAGACCAAGAGGGATTTATAGATGAAGATGAACCAGTGTGAGAGTCTATGTGTAGATAATGATGACCAACTGACCAAGGAGTCCAGCAGGGGTCACCAACCTTTTTGAGACTGAGAGCTACTTCAGGGGGATCGAATGACGCGAAGGGCTACTTGTTTGATACAAACAAATTTGCACGGCTCACCTTTAATTATAGTATAATGCATTTACATATCTAAAAAAGCTAAGTCTGGTCCTCTGGACATTCAAAAAAACAAAACAAAGCAAAAAAATTGTAGAAACATTTCGTCTTTCGTCCGAAAGACTTCCTCAATCTGAGGTGCTGTGTTCAGCTCAGTCTTATAAATAGCACCCTCTCACAATGGATCAACCAGTTTGCTGATGACAGCTGAAACCAGCTGCTCACATGATCATGTCCAGAGGAGGGACAGTGGTTTGGACATGTCCAGAGGAGGGACAGTGGGTATATT
Source organism: Garcialebias charrua (assembly GCA_038048925.1). Classification (NCBI taxonomy): domain Eukaryota; kingdom Metazoa; phylum Chordata; class Actinopteri; order Cyprinodontiformes; family Rivulidae; genus Garcialebias; species Garcialebias charrua. The sequence continues at coordinate 19,250 of JBBPBX010024617.1, forward strand.
GGTAGAAGGATGTTAGAAATGCAGCTGCCAGGAAAAAGACAAAGAGGAGATATATGGATGCAGTTAGAGAGGACATGCTCACTGGAGCAGGTCATGTGCATCATGAAGCCGTCTGGTTCCCCTTTTGATGTGGTCCCCCTCGACTACTAAAGGAGGTTTTCCTACACTGGGTCCTTCTATCATATTATTATTTCATATATGAATGTTTCTGTAAAATTATTATTTTTGTATCTGTTTCATGTTGCTACTGGTCTGTTTCATGTTGATGCTGATCTGTTTCATGTTGCTTACTGATCTGTTTCATGTTGCTGCTGATCTGTTTCATGTTGCTGCTGATCTGTTTCATGTTGCTGCTGATCTGTTTCATGTTGCTGCTGATCTGTTTCATGTTGCTGCTGATCTGTTTCATGTTGCTGCTGATCTGTTTCATGTTGCTGCTGATCTGTTTCATGTTGCTGCTGATCTGTTTCATGTTGCTGCTGATCTGTTTCATGTTGCTGCTGATCTGTTTCATGTTGCTGCTGATCTGTTTCATGTTGCTGCTGATCTGTTTCATGTTGCTGCTGATCTGTTTCATGTTGCTGCTGATCTGTTTCATGTTGCTGCTGATCTGTTTCATGTTGCTGCTGATCTGTTTCATGTTGCTGCTGATCTGTTTCATGTTGCTGCTGATCTGTTTCATGTTGCTGCTGATCTGTTTCATGTTGCTGCTGATCTGTTTCATGTTGCTGCTGATCTGTTTCATGTTGCTGCTGATCTGTTTCATGTTGCTGCTGATCTGTTTCATGTTGCTGCTGATCTGTTTCATGTTGCTGCTGATCTGTTTCATGTTGCTGCTGATCTGTTTCATGTTGCTGCTGATCTGTTTCATGTTGCTGCTGATCTGTTTCATGTTGCTGCTGATCTGTTTCATGTTGCTGCTGATCTGTTTCATGTTGCTGCTGATCTGTTTCATGTTGCTGCTGATCTGTTTCATGTTGCTGCTGATCTGTTTCATGTTGCTGCTGATCTGTTTCATGTTGCTGCTGATCTGTTTCATGTTGCTGCTGATCTGTTTCATGTTGCTGCTGATCTGTTTCATGTTGCTGCTGATCTGTTTCATGTTGCTGCTGATCTGTTTCATGTTGCTGCTGATCTGTTTCATGTTGCTGCTGATCTGTTTCATGTTGCTGCTGATCTGTTTCATGTTGCTGCTGATCTGTTTCATGTTGCTGCTGATCTGTTTCATGTTGCTGCTGATCTGTTTCATGTTGCTGCTGATCTGTTTCATGTTGCTGCTGATCTGTTTCATGTTGCTGCTGATCTGTTTCATGTTGCTGCTGATCTGTTTCATGTTGCTGCTGATCTGTTTCATGTTGCTGCTGATCTGTTTCATGTTGCTGCTGATCTGTTTCATGTTGCTGCTGATCTGTTTCATGTTGCTGCTGATCTGTTTCATGTTGCTGCTGATCTGTTTCATGTTGCTGCTGATCTGTTTCATGTTGCTGCTGATCTGTTTCATGTTGCTGCTGATCTGTTTCATGTTGCTGCTGATCTGTTTCATGTTGCTGCTGATCTGTTTCATGTTGCTGCTGATCTGTTTCATGTTGCTGCTGATCTGTTTCATGTTGCTGCTGATCTGTTTCATGTTGCTGCTGATCTGTTTCATGTTGCTGCTGATCTGTTTCATGTTGCTGCTGATCTGTTTCATGTTGCTGCTGATCTGTTTCATGTTGCTGCTGATCTGTTTCATGTTGCTGCTGATCTGTTTCATGTTGCTGCTGATCTGTTTCATGTTGCTGCTGATCTGTTTCATGTTGCTGCTGATCTGTTTCATGTTGCTGCTGATCTGTTTCATGTTGCTGCTGATCTGTTTCATGTTGCTGCTGATCTGTTTCATGTTGCTGCTGATCTGTTTCATGTTGCTGCTGATCTGTTTCATGTTGTTGCTGCTGATCTGTTTCATGTTGCTGCTGATCTGTTTCATGTTGCTGCTGATCTGTTTCATGTTGCTGCTGATCTGTTTCATGTTGCTGCTGATCTGTTTCATGTTGCTGCTGATCTGTTTCATGTTGCTGCTGATCTGTTTCATGTTGCTGCTGATCTGTTTCATGTTGCTGCTGATCTGTTTCATGTTGCTGCTGATCTGTTTCATGTTGCTGCTGATCTGTTTCATGTTGCTGCTGATCTGTTTCATGTTGCTGCTGATCTGTTTCATGTTGCTGCTGATCTGTTTCATGTTGCTGCTGATCTGTTTCATGTTGCTGCTGATCTGTTTCATGTTGCTGCTGATCTGTTTCATGTTGCTGCTGATCTGTTTCATGTTGCTGCTGATCTGTTTCATGTTGCTGCTGATCTGTTTCATGTTGCTGCTGATCTGTTTCATGTTGCTGCTGATCTGTTTCATGTTGCTGCTGATCTGTTTCATGTTGCTGCTGATCTGTTTCATGTTGCTGCTGATCTGTTTCATGTTGCTGCTGATCTGTTTCATGTTGCTGCTGATCTGTTTCATGTTGCTGCTGATCTGTTTCATGTTGCTGCTGATCTGTTTCATGTTGCTGCTGATCTGTTTCATGTTGCTGCTGATCTGTTTCATGTTGCTGCTGATCTGTTTCATGTTGCTGCTGATCTGTTTCATGTTGCTGCTGATCTGTTTCATGTTGCTGCTGATCTGTTTCATGTTGCTGCTGATCTGTTTCATGTTGCTGCTGATCTGTTTCATGTTGCTGCTGATCTGTTTCATGTTGCTGCTGATCTGTTTCATGTTGCTGCTGATCTGTTTCATGTTGCTGCTGATCTGTTTCATGCTGTGGATCTGTTTCATGTTGCTGCTGATCTGTTTCATGTTGCTGCTGATCCGTTTCATGCTGCTGATCTGTTTAATGTTGCTGCTGATCTGTTTCATGTTGCTGCTGATCCGTTTCATGCTGTTGCTCTGTTTCATGTTGCTGCTGCTCTGTTTCATGTTGCTGCTGATCCGTTTCATGCTGTTGCTCTGTTTCATGTTGCTGCTGATCATGTTTGCTCTGTTTCATGTTGCTGCTGATCCGTTTCATGCTGTTGCTCTGTTTCATGTTGCTGCTGCTCTGTTTCATGTTGCTGCTGATCCGTTTCATGCTGTTGCTCTGTTTCATGTTGCTGCTGATCCGTTTCATGCTGTTGCTCTGTTTCATGTTGCTGCTGATCCGTTCCATGCTGTTGCTCTGTTTCATGTTGCTGCTGATCCGTTTCATGCTGTTGCTCTGTTTCATGTTGCTGCTGATCCGTTTCATGCTGTTGCTCTGTTTCATGTTGCTGCTGGTCTGTTTCATGCTGTTGCTCTGTTTCATGTTGCTGCTGCTCTGTTTCATGTTGCTACTGATCCGTTTCATGCTGTTGCTCTTTTTCATGTTGCTGCTGCTCTGTTTCATGTTGCTGCTGATCTGTTTCATGTTTCTGCTGATCCGTTTCATGCTGTTGCTCTGTTTCATGTTGCTGCTGATCTGTTTCATGCTGTTGCTCTGTTTCATGTTGCTGCTGCTCTGTTTCATGTTGCTACTGATCCGTTTCATGCTGTTGCTCTTTTTCATGTTGCTGCTGCTCTGTTTCATGTTGCTGCTGATCTGTTTCATGTTTCTGCTGATCCATTTCATGCTGTTGCTCTGTTTCATGTTGCTGCTGATCTGTTTCATGTTGCTGCTGCTCTGTTTCATGTTGCTGCTGATCTGTTTCATGTTGCTACTGATCCATTTCATGTTGCTGCTGATCTGTTTCATGTTGTTACTGATCAGTTTCATGTTGTTGCTGATCTGTTTCATGCTGCTGATCTGTTTCATGTTGCAGTGTTCATTCATGCTCATCTGCTCACACAGACTCATGTTCGTGCTTCTGTTCGGCATTTTGTTTTTATTGTTTTTATGACATTAGTGCTTAGTGTATTTTTAGTTGATATTTTTCTTAGTTCACATCTTAGATGTTATTACTTTTTTTATTTTACATTTTATTGTTGGATCTAACTGGGACCCTGTGTACATAATTTCATTCCACCACATTTACTACATGTGGTGTGAATGACAATAAAGGATCTCTGAATCTTTGAATCAAATGTTTGAAACCCCTTACAGGAATCAAGGACAACATCAGTTCTTGTTGCAAGATGTTCCAGGTGCAGGAGCTGAGTAGGAAAAGGCCTTTTTTCCAAGTTCAGTCTGCTCTGAGGGAACGCTGCAGGTAATGATGTCCTGAGAGCGCACGTTGTAACTTCACTGACGGTGTGGCATGTGGGAGGAGATATAAGAAGGTAGCAGACCAAGAGGGATTTATAGATGAAGATGAACCAGTGTGAGAGTCTATGTGTAGATAATGATGACCAACTGACCAAGGAGTCCAGCAGGGGTCACCAACCTTTTTGAGACTGAGAGCTACTTCAGGGGGATCGAATGACGCGAAGGGCTACTTGTTTGATACAAACAAATTTGCACGGCTCACCTTTAATTATAGTATAATGCATTTACATATCTAAAAAAGCTAAGTCTGGTCCTCTGGACATTCAAAAAAACAAAACAAAGCAAAAAAATTGTAGAAACATTTCGTCTTTCGTCCGAAAGACTTCCTCAATCTGAGGTGCTGTGTTCAGCTCAGTCTTATAAATAGCACCCTCTCACAATGGATCAACCAGTTTGCTGATGACAGCTGAAACCAGCTGCTCACATGATCATGTCCAGAGGAGGGACAGTGGTTTGGACATGTCCAGAGGAGGGACAGTGGGTATATTGGTAGAAGGATGTTAGAAATGCAGCTGCCAGGAAAAAGACAAAGAGGAGATATATGGATGCAGTTAGAGAGGACATGCTCACTGGAGCAGGTCATGTGCATCATGAAGCCGTCTGGTTCCCCTTTTGATGTGGTCCCCCTCGACTACTAAAGGAGGTTTTCCTACACTGGGTCCTTCTATCATATTATTATTTCATATATGAATGTTTCTGTAAAATTATTATTTTTGTATCTGTTTCATGTTGCTACTGGTCTGTTTCATGTTGATGCTGATCTGTTTCATGTTGCTGCTGATCTGTTTCATGTTGCTGCTGATCTGTTTCATGTTGCTGCTGATCTGTTTCATGTTGCTGCTGATCTGTTTCATGTTGCTGCTGATCTGTTTCATGTTGCTGCTGATCTGTTTCATGTTGCTGCTGATCTGTTTCATGTTGCTGCTGATCTGTTTCATGTTGCTGCTGATCTGTTTCATGTTGCTGCTGATCTGTTTCATGTTGCTGCTGATCTGTTTCATGTTGCTGCTGATCTGTTTCATGTTGCTGCTGATCTGTTTCATGTTGCTGCTGATCTGTTTCATGTTGCTGCTGATCTGTTTCATGTTGCTGCTGATCTGTTTCATGTTGCTGCTGATCTGTTTCATGTTGCTGCTGATCTGTTTCATGTTGCTGCTGATCTGTTTCATGTTGCTGCTGATCTGTTTCATGTTGCTGCTGATCTGTTTCATGTTGCTGCTCTGATCTGTTTCATGTTGCTGCTGATCTGTTTCATGTTGCTGCTGATCTGTTTCATGTTGCTGCTGATCTGTTTCATGTTGCTGCTGATCTGTTTCATGTTGCTGCTGATCTGTTTCATGTTGCTGCTGATCTGTTTCATGTTGCTGCTGATCTGTTTCATGTTGCTGCTGATCTGTTTCATGTTGCTGCTGATCTGTTTCATGTTGCTGCTGATCTGTTTCATGTTGCTGCTGATCTGTTTCATGTTGCTGCTGATCTGTTTCATGTTGCTGCTGATCTGTTTCATGTTGCTGCTGATCTGTTTCATGTTGCTGCTGATCTGTTTCATGTTGCTGCTGATCTGTTTCATGTTGCTGCTGATCTGTTTCATGTTGCTGCTGATCTGTTTCATGTTGCTGCTGATCTGTTTCATGTTGCTGCTGATCTGTTTCATGTTGCTGCTGATCTGTTTCATGTTGCTGCTGATCTGTTTCATGTTGCTGCTGATCTGTTTCATGTTGCTGCTGATCTGTTTCATGTTGCTGCTGATCTGTTTCATGTTGCTGCTGATCTGTTTCATGTTGCTGCTGATCTGTTTCATGTTGCTGCTGATCTGTTTCATGTTGCTGCTGATCTGTTTCATGTTGCTGCTGATCTGTTTCATGTTGCTGCTGATCTGTTTCATGTTGCTGCTGATCTGTTTCATGTTGCTGCTGATCTGTTTCATGTTGCTGCTGATCTGTTTCATGTTGCTGCTGATCTGTTTCATGTTGCTGCTGATCTGTTTCATGTTGCTGCTGATCTGTTTCATGTTGCTGCTGATCTGTTTCATGTTGCTGCTGATCTGTTTCATGTTGCTGCTGATCTGTTTCATGTTGCTGCTGATCTGTTTCATGTTGCTGCTGATCTGTTTCATGTTGCTGCTGATCTGTTTCATGTTGCTGCTGATCTGTTTCATGTTGCTGCTGATCTGTTTCATGTTGCTGCTGATCTGTTTCATGTTGCTGCTGATCTGTTTCATGTTGCTGCTGATCTGTTTCATGTTGCTGCTGATCTGTTTCATGTTGCTGCTGATCTGTTTCATGTTGCTGCTGATCTGTTTCATGTTGCTGCTGATCTGTTTCATGTTGCTGCTGATCTGTTTCATGTTGCTGCTGATCTGTTTCATGTTGCTGCTGATCTGTTTCATGTTGCTGCTGATCTGTTTCATGTTGCTGCTGATCTGTTTCATGTTGCTGCTGATCTGTTTCATGTTGCTGCTGATCTGTTTCATGTTGCTGCTGATCTGTTTCATGTTGCTGCTGATCTGTTTCATGTTGCTGCTGATCTGTTTCATGTTGCTGCTGATCTGTTTCATGTTGCTGCTGATCTGTTTCATGTTGCTGCTGATCTGTTTCATGTTGCTGCTGATCTGTTTCATGTTGCTGCTGATCTGTTTCATGTTGCTGCTGATCTGTTTCATGTTGCTGCTGATCTGTTTCATGTTGCTGCTGATCTGTTTCATGTTGCTGCTGATCTGTTTCATGTTGCTGCTGATCTGTTTCATGTTGCTGCTGATCTGTTTCATGTTGCTGCTGATCTGTTTCATGTTGCTGCTGATCTGTTTCATGTTGCTGCTGATCTGTTTCATGTTGCTGCTGATCTGTTTCATGTTGCTGCTGATCTGTTTCATGTTGCTGCTGATCTGTTTCATGTTGCTGCTGATCTGTTTCATGTTGCTGCTGATCTGTTTCATGTTGCTGCTGATCTGTTTCATGTTGCTGCTGATCTGTTTCATGTTGCTGCTGATCTGTTTCATGTTGCTGCTGATCTGTTTCATGTTGCTGCTGATCTGTTTCATGTTGCTGCTGATCTGTTTCATGTTGCTGCTGATCTGTTTCATGTTGCTGCTGATCTGTTTCATGTTGCTGCTGATCTGTTTCATGTTGCTGCTGATCTG
>JBBPBX010024617.1:28065-39527 GCA_038048925.1 Garcialebias charrua
TATATATATATGTGTGTATATATGTATATGTATATGTATATACAGTATGGGAGTATAATTTAGGTTTTTCTTCTTCCACTTGCTGGATTACTTCAAGATCAGAGACAGTTCAAGATATCCTTTTGTGTTGGACCTCATCCCCAAGGACGGGCGATGACTTCCAAAAGGGGGGAGATGTAGTGGACATGACGATGTCCAGTGATGACCTTTACTGACCTCTCAATAAACAGACATTTAGTCTTTGTTAGTTTGAATCAAACAACATATTCATTCACAAAGACTATCTCTATTCTTTAATTTTATTCTAATGTAATCAAAAGAATAACATTTTGTCATTTTCATGATATGTGTTTATATGCTATGTTATTCTTTAATGTGAAGCATTACTGTGTCACTTCTGCAAATGAAAGTGTCTAATAAGTGTCAGAGTTGAATGATATGTCAAACTGACTTGTTCAGTTTTGTTTTAAGATGAGAATCTGAAAGTTATGCACCATAACTAATGTTCCCTAAAGGAAGGGAACGAGGTGCTACATACTTGCTATGGGAATTGCGCCCCCGTGCGATTACCTGAAGGAATACATTCACACCTTTTACGGCACACCCCGCGCCAGAGGTACCGCCCTTTAGGTACTTAAGCAACTGACGCCCCTCCATCTTCCTCGAAAATTTGCACTTCACCGAGCTTTCAGCACCGAGCTTTCAGTGTTCCTTGGTAAGGACAGAAGCAGGTGGAAAGGAGGAGAGATCAAAGTCCTGACTCATATGGTTCCGGATCAGAACCTTGGGAGTATATGTGGGATTAGGCCTTAGTGTGACCTTTGACTTGTCAGGGGTGAATCTGGTACACATTGGGTGTACAGATAATGCATGGAGGTCACCCACGCGTTTCGCCGAGCAAAGAGCCAGGAGAAGAGCGGTTTTATAAGATAGAAGATTTATCTTAATCTCGCTGAGAGGCTCGAATGGTGGGTCGCAAAGAGCCCCCAAGACCAGACCAAGATCCCAACCAAGGGTCAAGGTCCTGCTGGGCGGCCTAGTTCGAAGCACACCCTTCATATATTTCATTATGATTGGGTGTTCTCCAGGGGTCCTGTGTCCCCAGCCCTCGTGACAGGCAGAGATAGCTGCAAGGAACACCTTAATCGTTGAATAGGAACGACCCTTTTCCAGTAAATCCTGAAGGAAGGTTAAAAGTTGAACTAGGTCGCAAGCATAAGAAATAATATTTCTTTCTGAGCACCAGGCTTCGAAGATGCGCAATTTCTGTGCATATAGAGATTGTGTTGACCCGGCACGGGCATTTTGTATAGTTATCACCACGTTCTCAGGCAAACCCGACGCCATCATTCTGTCTTTTTCAGCTAACAGGCTGGAATTAATTCCAGAACCTAAACTGCTGGGCTGTGACTCCTTGTGTGAGACTTTGAGAGTCCACCAAGTTGGGGAGCGGGTCTCCACATTGATGTGTTAACAGACTTCTCTGATCGAGTCTCCTCGAAAACAGATGGAGTCTATTAATTTTATTAGAATGAGTTTGAGTAGGAAAACTACTGTTTCCCTCCAAAACAGGTTTTTCTGTTGAGTCGAGGGACTGCTGTTTCTGTAAACGAGCAGACCTCCTGACTGTAATTGTTGTCCCCCCAGGTGAGATACCGTGTGGGGACAAAGTAGATGCAGCCTTGTGAGGAAAATCACGTGCTGCACTTCCACTGTTTGAGCTTTGTGTATCCTTCATGAATAATAAAGGAGCAACAGCGATGTATGAACGTGGGGATGATCCTTTGTGGCTGGCAGACTCCAGGTAATTTGTTGATAAGGAACCCAGTTTCCATTCAAAATCTGGAGGAAAAACCTGGTTAAACTCCGATCCTTTTACACGCACAGAAGCGTGATCACAGCCGTTTTTCAGAGGGTGTTAAAAAAAAGTCTGCTTTGGGGCGTCCGACGTGTCCTCCTGTGGTGTGAGCATGTCACGGGGTCGTCTGTCTAGTGTATTAGCCGGCCCCTTGCTCCTAATGGAGCGGGGGCTGGGACACGTGCCCTTTCCCACCTGCTTTAGCGAGCGGTGTAGGGTCTGTTCACAGACGCCTCTGGATCTGCCTTTTGGAGACAGGTTCAAAGGCATCCTGCTGGGGCTTATTGAATAGGCTAACACCCCATGAGCCGTGAGGGAGGGAGATGTGGCCCTCCCTTTATGACGGCTGACAGGCCAGAGGCCCGTACTGTTGACTTTATTTGTGTTGATGTTTTTTTTAAATGAAACAGGGATGTGCTGTTTTATGAGTTTAATCGTGCTTACGTGCAACGACATACATGATTTGATGTCACTCCCAGCAGGAAAAACATGGTTTGTGCATGCAACATGATTATCAGCTTTTTGTACTTTGCTACAAATAGTCTGAACAAGGATTGAACACTCCTGTTACCACGTGGGCAGGAGGTCGTCAAAAAAGTAAACGTGCACCTGGTTCATCAGGCACGTTTTTGACGAGTGTCCCAGTTCGCCGAGGAGGCCCTGTGCCTGCTCGCTTGGCGTGGGACAAACCTGTTTTTAGTCCATGCGTGTTCGGAGCGAGGTTGGTTTGGCGGGGGTCTCTGCCGAGGCTCCTCCTCGTATGCTGTCCGCTTCTGCGGTGGTGCACGCGTTGTCGAGCGGTGCCGCGGCTGTGCAGGTCTGTTTCCAGCGGGCTCTCTGGGTGGGGCGAAACTCCGACGAGGGACGCCCACCCTGAGAGCTTCAGCCTGCCTGCGCCTTTGGTCCAGCTTGGTTTGGATTCGCTCCAATGTCTGGCCAAAAAGTCCCTCCGCTTCTATCGAGTGGTGGAGAAAAGGTACCTTTTGTCCTTCTGGTAAATCCGTCAGCATCATCCACAGGTGGCGGAGCGCGATGACCACTTCCGCCATACATCTGCCCTGAGCCACAGCAGCTGTACCCATCATACGAAGGACAAAGTCTGTAGCTCTGCGAGCTTCGTCCAGTAGTTCGGCAGCAGCTTGCTTATCTGAGGTTTCCTGCAGTTGTTGGAGTTTTTCTGCGAGGTAAGCCTGTATCATCGCTGATGCGTTCATGGCGTGCGCCGCGAGACCTTGAGCTCTGTAGCACTTCTCAAGAAGCAACGCTGAGGCTCTGCAAGCTTTGCTGGGGAGAGTCGGCTTTGTTCCTGACAATCTGGGAGCTAGATGGGACGCTAGCGTGTCCTCAATCTGAAGTGCATTAGCTATTCCCACCTGATCCATGCCCTCCACGTCGAGGAATTGTGAGAGAGGGAGAAGCATGGGCGCTCGTGGTTGGGGCCAGGTGCGGGTCGGTTCCGTGAGGAAGTCTGGGAACACGGGCATCCTTTGCCTTGTTGCAGCCTGTTGCTTTGAATAAAAATAGTTACCCACCAACCTCGTGACCTGTTGGCGAGGTGGGGGTTCCGGCCAGGGGATGTTCAACGCGTCCGCTGCTCTGTGGCACATGTCGAACAGAGCCGGGATGGAGAAGTCCGTTTCAGGGAGTGCAGGTATCAAGGTCCTAGGGAGGTGCTCTCCCGGATCCTTGATCTCGAGTTCTGGTTCCTCCGCTGAAAATTCGCCTGAGGCTGAGATGGAGATCTCGTCTTCATTCATCATGCCTCTGTTGTCAAACTTGACTGATAGGTCCCCCATAGTGGCAAGCGGGTCAGGGCTCTCGCCCCATTCGACGCGCGTGCTGTCGTGTAGAGCCATGTGTTCGAGCTCTGGCGTCGGAGTGAGGGTCTCCGTGGTGTCTGGGTCCTGTGGACCAGCTGCGCCTCCCATGGCTTTAGCCACGATGTCCACGCGCTGCCACAGCACCGCGTCCAGCATCTGGCTGCAGTGTGGGCAAGAGTCGGGCGCGTCCAGAGCTTGTCTTGCATGAAATATACCCAGGCAGACTGGACAGGCCTCGTGGGTGTCCGTCGCTGCCAGGTAAAATCCACAGCCGCTGGGACAGACGCGCGAGTTTGGGCTCGTTGTCCCGCTGGCTTTCCTTTGAAGTTTAGTCTTTCGTTTCCCTTTCTCCGGAGGCATGTCCAAGACCAGGCGAGCGAGACCTTCCAGAATTCTTTTTCTTCTTTGTTCGAGAGTCTCCTCCGTCGTGTCGCTTTCGCTGGCTAGCTCGCTAAGCTAATGTTAGACGAGGCAGCGGTTGTGACGCAGTTATAACTCTGTCGAGTGAAGCAACCTGTAGGAGAGGAGAGAAGAAAACCTTGAGGTTATAGAAATGTGCTGGGCTAGCTTTCGCCAGTCCAGTAGTACGTAAGGAAAAATTCTCTGTGCGCTTTGTGCAAGGAGCGAGCTCACCTCAAGTTGAGCGATGGAGAAGCAGAGAAGTCCCGCGAAGAGAGGTAGTTCAGGTGTTTGCGAGGTGAAGGGCAAAAAGAGGAAGATTGAGGGGCGTCAGTCGCGTAAGTACCTAAAGGGCGGTACCTCTGGCGCGGGGTGACGCCCCCTGCCGTAAAAGGCGTGAATGTATTCCTTCAGGTAATCGCGCGGGGGTGCAATTCCCAGAGCAAGTATGTTGCACCGAGAGACAAAACTGAAAGGGAACAGCTAAAACTCTCATGAGCGTCTGTATGTCTTCACTTGCAGACACCTTTCCTAAAAGAGTCCTCTTTGTTTTCTAAACAAACTCTCTGTTGACCTCGAACTCTAAAGCTTCACATTATCACTGTCTCCTCCTGGCCACAACCAATGAGAAGACTGAATTCTTCTGGTCTCAACACTTTTAGTAAAAGCGTTTTGCTTCCCGGAACGCTGCTGAGTTTTTGAATGGACAGAGACCTCAAAGCCCTCTGTCTTGAACGCTGATGAAGTTTGGTCAAGAGCCAAAGACTGACTTATCAGTTGGAACTGATGGACGTCTCCATCCAGTTCACCGAGCAAAAGCTCTCTAGAACTTTCTTGAGGAAAGCTTTATTTTGAAAACTGACCAGGACATTCCACTATCTTTGACGAAGAAGGCAGGCGTCACGACACATGAATCCATGAACACACCGAGGTACATCGGACTCCATGGGCCCAGAAACTGTGAAGCTCAGATTGCTTCTGCAACCCTAACACCAGAGACGAACGTCAACAGGTACAGAGTTGCTGATGTTTCCTGGATCGTGCTGTGAAGTCGAGCTGGTTTTCGAATGGGGAAGTGTCAGTTCTGGTTAAACTCAAAATAGATAACTTCCTCTTAAAATCTCTCCAACCTCTTTTATTCCTCACCTCTTCTTATTTCATTCTAAGCTGGTAACTACATTTTTAAGCTAAGAGCCACAGATAAAAAGTAACATGTCAACCCATTACTTATGTCTGTTGTTACAATTTAAAGGTTCAGTATGCAGTTTCTGTAGAACTGCAGCACTTAGAAATATTTTCAACAGGCAAAGCATTCTGATCCCTCCCCCTCAGAGCCATATATGGCTCTGCCCCCTTGTGGTCTGTTAAATTTCAAATTCAAGCTCTGTTTTTATTGGCTGATTCAAATTCAAGCTCTGTTTTTATTGGCTGGTTACAAACTCTGTTTTTATTGGCTGGAAAATGGTGGGTCACCTTTTCTTTTTAGAAATGCTTATTTACCACCTGGAGAAGCAAGGGGACAATATTTTTTTTTTTTTTTTTCAGAGATTACCTGGCTAACATCAGTCTGTCAGGAGGTAGTGACAGAGTGAAGAAATATGTTCATAAAAAAAGCTACATACTGAAGCTTTAAGTGTGCTGATGCATGTTAAATTGCAAGAAAGTGAAATCCGTCAATCAAGTGTAATGGTGTTAATTTTAGTTGATTTATTTCAAATAAAAGGTAGTGTCTTTTGACATACCAACTAAAATTTACGTCTCATGGTCACTTCATGGTTTATTTGTCCATCATAAACTGATCACAGAAATATTGGGTAAACTGAAAAAGAAAAGAATCTGTGAAATACTTGTCAATCTGCATAAGTAAATAATTAAGGTAAAGGGTGTCAGTTTAATACTGACTCCCCCCCAAAATCCTTACATCTGGTAATGTTAGACCTTCTGATTCTGTTTCTTTCTGTTGTGGGCCGTCATTCTTTGCAATATAATTGTATGGTTCTTACTTGTACCGCCCAATAACACTTAGTTATGTTTGGACATTTTAATCCCCTTTTATGTAGGTGGTAGGTGTAAAAAAAAAAATAGGCCTGTTGTAGGGCTGTGCGATATGACGATATATATCGTGGGGACGATAGAAACGTGTCTATCGTGCTACTTTCCTTCTATCGTCTCTATCGTGATAAATAAGAATAAAAAAATAACTGTCGCAAAGAAGCTTCATATGGGGTTTTGCGAGATGACGGCGCTGCTTTATGTTTGACGCACGCGCGGGTTTGCGACACATGCTTTACGTTGTTAAACTCGAGAGCAACAGAGCCGCAGGCGCATGAAGCCGGTGTCTCAACAAGGAGAAAACAGCTGCACAGGCAGCCCAAGAAGAATAACTTTTACCAAAAAGAGGGGGAAGCTCACCTTGTTAGCTTCCATTATTTCGCTCCGCTGAAACTCGGAGACAAAATGGGTCCAGAGGACACGAACCCAGAGTCCAACCGAGTCCGAACTCGGGTCCAGTTAACCAATACAAAACAGACCAGAGACACAACAGAACCGCAATCAAACGCAACGTTTTCTCTTTTCTGTTTCTTGCTTTGTTTACTCAAACTTCAGAGCGGATTTCTTCTTCGTGAGTTTCATTAGCAGCTGTTGTTTTACCGCCACCTGCAGGAAAAATTTGGACCAAAGTAGAAAAGGAGTTGTTTGTTTGTTTGTTAGTTTATTCATTTTATAATATGAAATACAACAATTAACGTATTCATAATAGAAAAAAAAAAATGAAAGGTAGCAGATGAAGAATAAATCTTATTAAATCTGCTCCTTATTCATCTAATAACAGTTCAAACAATATTTTCTATAATAACAAAATAAGTAAATAACTCAGTCAATTTTCAATTCACATATATCACACATTAAATTAGATTCATTTATATTTTTTTAGCAATTCATTTTTTACCAGTTTCTTAAATACAAGGAATGATTTGGCTTCCTTAACATTTGTCATTTGGCATTAAGTCATTCCATAATCGTACTCCTTGAATTAAGGTAGATCTTAGGTAGATCTAGTTTCTACTTTGGTCCAAATTTCCTTGTTCTTTTTGTTCACATTCTTATAATTGTAACTATCTGTAGTAAAATAATAAAATAAAAAAACTTTGGTCCAAATTTTTCCTGTACACACACACACACACACACATCGTGTTGTATATATCGTGATATATATCGTTATTGTGATATAAAAAAGTCCATATCGTGATATATGATTTTTTCCATATCGCCCAACCCTAGCCTGTTGCAATAAAAAAGAAATCAATTAATTGCATGATAAATGAAAATTATCTACATCATTTTCATTTATCAGCATTAAGTTTTTTTTTTTTGTGTCTCTCTTTCAACTGAAGACACTGGATGACAAAAGACTCAACTCCGGTGCTCTTCACTGACCCCTCCCTTTCTCTATTCTCTTTCAAATCCATTTTAACCATCCAAAATAGTGTTGTTGGATAATTAAAAACAGCTAAGCTGAGAAGCTAAGCTACGAGCTAAGCTAACAGGCAGACCTTGAAAAAACCTCTGTCTTGTCGAAGCTCCAAAATTCACGGTTGAAACCTGTCCCTTTGTGTAAAAAGTTGTTTTTCGCTGCAAAAAGAAGCTGAGAACTTGTTTACTGTTTTTTTTATATTAAAAGCTTTATGCGAAATATGCTATGCTAAAGAGCTCAAACCATACAGAGTGTCCGCCATTTTGAGAACCGGATAAAGGAAGCAGAGACTGTCCTTGTCACGTCAAGGGAACTCCTTCCCATTTTTCTTAAAGAGACACGCTGCTCGCTCCCTCACCATCCATCCTTCGGTTCAAATAGTCTTATACTGGTCAAAAAAGTTACTACACTCAAACCAAATTGACAAACATTTCTTCTTAAATGTTACAATAATTGCCAATTATTGTCAAATTTCAAACACTTTTATCATTTATTGCAATATTTTCTGAGACAATTAATCGCCCAGCAAATTTTATCATGACAGGTCTAGTAGCTTTTTTAGAGTGTTTGGAGTTTAGAAACATTGTTTAGAATATTTTAAGAGTGTGAGAAAGTTTTATAATGCCTTAATATATAATACTAAACTAAACTACTACTTACTACTACTACTTGTACTTCTATTCTTACTATACGGTTTTTCACTTTTTGCAGGGGGCTGGGGATGGGATATATGAGGGACTATTCTTTTATGATCTGCTGAAAGGTGATCATGTTTTTGCTCTGTCTGTGTGTGCATTTATTTTTTTGTTATCAAAGTATGTCCAAATTGGCAACAATTTCATAATTTGTCTAGATAACATGATTTTAGTTTAAAACTTAGACCTTGAAGGCAGTGACCCATATGCATTCCTTTGCAGAATGTTAGGCCTGCTTTAAAGCTTTCAGTCAAAGTTTGCAGCTCTGAAACAGAAACTTTAAACATGACTGTGTTTTTTATTTTGCAGTGATGGAGGAGCTGGTGTCTGAGCTTCGTCTCTTCCTTGATCTGCTTGACAGAGAGTATCTGAGTGCTGGGGTTCGAGCAAAGAAGACCCACCTCTCCAATATTCTGAATAGAGTCCTCTCAGACAAAGGTGAGCTTACAAGGTGGAGGACCTGTGTTAAATATTTTACAAAGCTGAGTTTGATCCATGAAGGACTTCATCTGTGGTATTTAGATGCTTTGACTTCCTGTGACAATCCAAAAGCACAAATGTTTGACTAATCAGTGTCACTATGCTTCAGTGGTTGTCTTATAAGGATTTTTAGGGTACTATATTGGCATTCTTAATAATATGAACGTATGTGAATACATATGTACATAACAGTACTTCTTCCAGCTATTCAACAGTTAAAAATGGTGTACCACAAGGCTCAGTTTTAGGACCAACCCTCTTTACAATCTACATGGCTAATGTAGGTCACTGCATCCCTGATGCATCCTTACATTTCTATGCTGATGATACAGTTGTTTACTGCCGAGCTAAAACAGTAGCTAAGGCTTTCCAGTTACTGCAATCCGCTTTTGACATCATCCAGTCAGATTTGTTCCGTCTCAAACTTGTCCTAAATGCTGATAAAACAAAAGGGATGTTTTTTTCAAGTAGGAAGTCGGTCCCAGCAGATCTTCCTCTGATTTTATCATCAAATGGTGTCCCTATTGAGTTTGTTGACTCATATAAATATTTGGGTATCCTGGTCGATTCACATCTCTCTTTTAAACTCCACGTGGAAAACCTAGTGAAGAAACTGAAAGTTAAACTGGGTTTCTTTTTCAGAAACAGATCATGTCTAACACTGAATGCTAGGATACACCTTGTATCTGTGACTTTCCTTCCCTCCATTGATTACGGTAGAGGTGTCGTTTCTTCGCCCGAGCCCGACCCTACTCGAGCCCTACCCGACTTCGGGTAGGGTAGGGCCATATTTTTGCGTTTGATTGGCGCGGGCCGGGTCGGGCTCGGGCTTTGATGTGTTTTTTTTAATCATACAGCACAAACAAAACTAAATAAAAATGCACACAATATAAAATTGTTTTAATCTGCTTGTAAAGAATATAAGGCAGTAAGTTTACTGATGAGGAAATAATTAATAGAGTGAATTTAGATGGTGAAAACCGCAGCGCAGCCACTAAATTGCGCAACTCAGCCAGAGAGCAGGCGCGCCTGGACAGCGTCTCCCCCGACATGCTGGACTTTTTAGTGACATTTCTCGAACCATTTTACCGTGCACAGAGAGAACTGGAGGGTGACAAATATCCCACCATCAACCTGGTTTGTCTCTGGAATGAGAAACTGAAGCAACACTGCCAGTCCTCACACACAGACTCTCCGCAGCAGGCGTTTCTGCGCCGCACATGCAGAAGTGCTGGAGCGCAAAATTATTATCCACGACTTGCACAGAGTTGCATTATTTCTGTGGCCTAACTTTAACAAGCTCAAAATGATGTCACCAGCTGACGTGCGTCAGGTGCACGCTCACGTCCGCACACTGCTCTCATCTGCGGCGGAACAAGTAGCCGCATTCCTGACATTCCTGAAGCTTCAACATCAAAAGTCACCGCGAGCAGCGCGCTCACACCTCCTCCATCAAAACACAGAAGAACAACATCAAGTTCTTTTGCTGAGTGGGAGAACGCAGTAAAAGCTTAATAAATAAACGTAGTGGTTTTTTTTTTGTTTTTGTTTTTTGTTTTTTAATCGGGTAGGGTCGGGTCGGGCGGTGATTTCTAGGAAATCAGCGGGCTCCCTCGGGCTTGGGTAATAAGGGCTCGGGTAGGGTAGGGCCGTGGATTTCCGGCCCGATGACAGCTCTAGATTACGGTGACATTCTCTACATGAATGCTCCTACAAGCACCCTGCGGATGTTGGATGTTGTCTATCATGGTGCACTAAGATTCATAACTGGCTGTGATTATCGTACCCACCACTGCACCCTGTATTCACTGGTTAACTGGACATCATTAACCTCACGCAGACTCTTCCACTGGTACATTTTCATCTTTAAATCACTTCTTGGTCTGCTGCCCTCATACATCTCCTCCTACATGTCTTTGCGTGAGTGCAGCTACAGCGTGCGCTCTCAGGACATGATTACCTGCAGTGTTCCGTCAGTGAGGACTGAACTTGGAAAAAGGGCCTTCTCCTACTCTGCTCCTGCTTCATGGAATATCTTACAAAAAGATCTGAAGCTCTCGGCCCTGACCTCTCTAAATGATTTTCAGAATCTGTTGGAATCCTGGCAAAAACCAATGCTGATTTGTTCCTGTTTTTGATTTTGTACATCTACCTTATAATGTTTGCTAGTTTTTGCTACTTTTTCTTTTTCTTTTGTCTATTGTTTAATGTACTTGTACCATTGCTGTTCATCATTCTTTAGTTTGTAGCAGGTCGCTTTCGTAAATGAGCCCTCGAAGCTCAATAAGATTTACCTGACTAAATAAAGGTTGAAAGGCTGTAGGTGAAAAAAGAAGTAATTAAATGTGGACACAGCAACAGAAATGATGAACTTTTCAAACATTTAGTGAAATGAGCCACACAAAAGTTTAAGGTCATCAATGAAAAACTTACCTCCATTATTAAATGGAATCCCTCTCTTTTTTTGATCTCTTGCACAAAATACCTGCATGAAAGGAAGATTTATCATCAGAATTAGCAGAAATGATCGGTCTAAAGAAATCCAATACATGTACAGGTTATAAAACAAAACAACTGGACTTCTATTTTGCAGTTGAAGTTGTTGAAGATTCAGACCAATGTTAACAGTTATAGGCCTACAGTATATCTATTCTACCGGTACCTTGTGTGTCAAAGGTTTTGGAAAAACTAGTGAATAAGCAGTTAAATTATTTGAAGGTTTATTTTGTCCAGCA